>JARFJB010000772.1:1300000-1590000 GCA_036346205.1 Vesta saturnalis | reverse complement strand
GATCGATCACTATTGACAACATCTTTTCCAACTTAGTTTCAGACAAATTGCACACATACGTATTTAATTCCAGTTTTACGGACCATGAAACGGTACTCTGCAAAATTTTGTTCAATTCAAAAGATGCGACGGAAGATCACAAGTTTACTAAAAGGTCATATACACATAGAAATACAGAGAAACTTATAACCACACTAAAGCAAATACTCTTAACTTCATTTATGAGGCTAATTTAGATGCTAATACGAAATTAAATATTTTTCATGACTTAATTTGTACAAAGTTTAAACGTTGTTTTCCTCTTGGAAGGGTATCTAACATCCAAATTAAACCGTGGCTGTCAAAAGGCATAAAAGTAGCTTGTCGCCATAAAAGGTTGCTTCATACTTTTCTTAAATTTAATCCAATGATAATAAAAAATATTACAACTACTGTACCATTCTAAAATCAATAGTAGTTTTAGCAAAACGACGGCACCAAGAGTGTAATATTTGAAAATCGACAAATATGGCAAAACAATATGGCAGGAGATTAAAAGACAGTCGGGTAAATCAACATCTACATCACAAAACATTTCCTTGCACTGGCAAGGTAGAACTGTTTCTAACCCGGTCGAAATTGCTAATAAGTTTGTCGAAATTTTTACAGCTTCAGATGTATTGTTACAAGCGGGTAATTTCAGTTTAACAGAACAATCCGATCCTCAAGCTTTTTTTTCTCTCCAACATCCTCAAACGAAGTATTGAATATTATTCGAAAAATTAATAATGGTAACAGTGCCGGATCCGACGAAATACCATCATGATGGCAATTCTCTTAAGTTCACTATTGAGCGAACTAATAAATGAACCAGCATGCCTAAAAATTACGAAGGTTGTTCCGATATACAAAAAAGGAAGTAAGCTTGATGCACATATTTATAGACCGGTATCGATAACAAATGTATTTTTAAAAATTTTGGAAACTGCCGTATATTCACGCTTAAGAGTTTATTGTGAAAAATTTAATTTGCTAAACAATAATCAGCATGCTGATTATTTAGCAAAAATAAATCAACGTGTACTGCTATGTATAACTTGTTAAATCATATTTACTCCTCTATGAATAAAAAAGAATCGTGTGCTGTCTTGTTTTGCGACTTCTCGAAAGCATTTGACCTTGTCAACAATAACCTGTTGCTCAAAAAATTAGAACACTATGGCATAAGAGGGATTGCGTTAGAATGGTTCCGAAGTTATCTTTCGGAACGTAAACATTATGTTTCCCTACATCATAACGAAAATAATGTAAGGAAAGTTATTAATTCGACTATACAAAATGTTTCAGTAGGAGTACCACAAGGCTCCATCCTGGGACCAATTGTGTTTAATATATTTATTAATGATCTAGCAGAACAAGCGCCTGAACAAATTACGCTATATGCAGATGACAAAACATTTTCATTTTCTTTTGTAACCACAAATGAATTTTACGCAAAGGCGGAAACGTTGTTAATATACCCGTAAACCTGGGATAAGAAGAACGGGTTAAAGCTAAACGTTGAAAAAACTAAATTTATGATTTTTAATAACTGTTCTCTAACGTCACTTCCCAAAAATTTACTATTAAATAATATACCAGTACAGATGGCACATAGCTTCAACTTTTTAAATTTGCATGTCAATCGATCGGTATCTTTTCATGGCCACGTTAATCAGCTAAATTGTAAACTAAACTCTGCTTGCTATACTATGCGCCACTTAAGAAATATTGTTTCTATTAATGTATTAATCCAGATATATCATTCTTACTTTGAATCACTTTTAAGATATGCTATTTAATTTTTTTGTCACTCTAGTAACAACAACGTTCTGTCTGTTACTCAAAAAAAAGCGATTAGAATATTGAGAACCTAAATACTCGTGATTTCTGTGGTTACTCTTTTAAAAAACTAAGTCTTAACATTCATTAATTTATATTTATTTGAAAGCTTAGTATATATATATATATATATATATATATATATATATATATATATATAACGTATATAGTAACCGCCACAATTTTCCTAAGCAAGCTGATCCTAATCATATGCCAATAATTTTAAACCTATACGTCCAAATTGCTCGATGTTTTTATATAGTCAATTCTATCAACCCTTTATATTATACAATAAACTTCCAGATTACATCAAGAACTCCAATAGTATCACAATATTTAAAAGGCAACTAAAAAATGTTTTGTTAATAAAACCTTTATATACGTTAGAAGAGTATGAGTTAATCAAAAGCTATAATGCTTAATTAACAACGTCTGAGGTAAACAAGCTGCATATTGGTTCTCATGCTCTTCAAACCACTGTGATATCTTGTTATTAGTCATGTGATATATATGTCTAGTCAAGTCTAGTCCGTTATGTAGTATGTACTTGAAGTCATAATGTTAAGTCTATTTATACAAGTAATTTTATTACAATGTGTTTTACGTTCTACATCAGTTGGTATTGAATAAATTTAGTTACTTGCTATGGAAGCGGGCGGCTTTTGAATTTTTGTTCCAAGTTAGCATCTAGATGTGTATTCAGCGCACTCTGGTACGAAGTTTTAAAAATCGATCTGAGGTAGATTGTTGTTTTTACAATGTTGCCTACTTTCGTTATAAACATATTAAAGAAGAGGTTTCATAATTGTCCCAAAAACATTATTATTAAAATTACATTTCTTTTAATTTCCACTTTATAGTTTGGAAGGTGTTGCTCCACACCAGATATTTTGGATGGTTATCCATACGGCCTACAACTCAACATTAGACCTAAAATTTTATTATGCATAATTTGACCCGCGGAAGATCTTTATTACTTTGATAAAAATCCGACCACCCCAGGGATCGTCCCTGTTTATTTCACATCTTCAACACATCAGCAAAAAATGGAGACATTCGTTAAGGGAGCGCTGCAGATCCAAATAATTGCATTTATTTTAGAGTAACTGGGCCAATTGAGTTGATGTTTGGAAAATAAATCATCCCTCAATGGGAGGCCACGTTTTAAGGGGTTCCTGTATTGTTACACGATCAACCCGCACTAGACGCCGTGGAGTCATATTCGAAATAAATGGTTTGCCTGCTAAACCAGCCTTACGATTACCATAAAATAACGCTCCGCATTTAGTAATAAATATCACAAGAAGCCATTGCGATCTAAACTTATCGATAACTCTTCATAGGGTAGACAATAACAAGTCTTAGATGATTACAGTAAACGAAAACAATGTAATATTACACTTTTATGAGCATTTACAAATTATTTAAAGCTCACTTTAAATACATAAAATTTCATAAACTCTCTGTAAGTACTCTTCCTGTTTCCAACTTGAATTAAGATAAAATAAAATTTTGAAAAAATTTTCTTAAAATATTCGTGGCCGAAAAAATTTACTGGAACAATTTACTCTCGTATGGTATTCGACAAGAAAAGTTCACACTCACATTTGGAATAAAATTATAAATCAAACCTGACATTTGAAATGAATTTCACTGGTTGTGAAGCCGGCCAAGATATTTTTGTTGTTGACATATGCTGATTTATTATTTTTGTTTAAACGTTTATGTGCTTTGATAAGTAGAATTTATATAAATATTGCAAGCATTCCATCCTAATTTAATATATTTCGCTGATTTAATCAAAGTTTGTGAACAACGAGTATTAGAGTCGAATGGTTTGTCTAAGAAAATCCAAGAAAGTCTGCTGCAGATGTCAAGTAAATATAACTTTATGCCTAGAAGCAATTTGAACAAAATTCTTTGATATTGTCTTAAAACACAGACATCTAATTAATTCGTCACCTTCCTATTCACCATAAAGAAGGAAGGATGTGTTAGAAGAAATCATAGAACATTTAAACAATGTATGTAAATCCTACCTTTCAAACATAATCTGTTAATGCATAATTAAACAAACTGTACAATTTGTGTTTTATGTTTTAGTAATAATAATAATAAATTGCCTTTAATTATAATATACACAAATCATAATAATGCTACAAGTTTTATAAATATGAGCCGAGGTTAAGTTGGTACAATATGTACCTACTTCTCTTCCACCTAACCTTAAATACACATAAGTGTAAGAATAATAAATAAAAATGTTATTCCGAGAAATCTCGTATTATTAACAAGTACATTAATTAGGGGTTGTAAAGAAAATAATAAAATGGCAATATGTAGATCATATATGGTTACTTTCTGATCTGTCAAAAAATTTCCACTTAAATATCGCCTGGCCTCGAAAAAATTTGCGGAAATTTTTCTCGTTGCCATGGTAAAACGTTGCATGTGGAAACGATATTAACACGGGAGGTAACAGATAATTAATCGGTTGTCGACTAGCTCGGTGGGATAATAGGGCCGTGCGCGTGTTTCGGGAGTTTTAAACGTTTAGGGTGGTTTATCGTTATTAAAACAAATTCGGGAATAATACACCTGAGCACACGTAGGTAAATCATACAAACAGACAAATTCTCACTTATCTAAATGCGAACTTTCCTCCAGGTGCACGTACATAATTTCAATCATTAATACTTACAAAACCAAACATTTTAAATCTATTGACTTTTAAAACCAAAATTTCGATAAAAGATAAAAAGAGAAAAAAGTTATCTGACGTACTTTAGTTAAAATGTTCACACCCGGTGACAAACGAGTCAAAATAAAAGCACCTTATTGGTTTTAAAGTAGTGGTGTGAAATTTTCAACCTAATCAACAACCATTTTTGAAAGATCAACGCAAACAATTTAGTTTTTCAAAAATACAGACAAGGCTAGCTCCAGGCGCTCCCCCCTAGGCCTTGTATAATACAAGTTTGCATCTAATTTTAATGAGGCGCCCTATTATGACAGTGTGTAAAAATACCGACACTAAAATTGGCTCGACATCGCTAATTTACAATGATATATATCATGTTTTAAAAATTGTTTCACGTATGAATTAATTAATATTAAAACATCCCGTCGTCAATAACATCAATAGCCACGGATATTTTCTTACTGAATCCCCCATGTACTTGAATTAATTACCGGAAATTTCTTCTCGTTCACGAATGTTCGTCTTCGACTCGGGATAATTTTTAAAACATTTGTGACTCGAAAAAATTTTCGGAAATAATACAAGCACTAGGGAGATTACAAGTGAAAATAACAGGAATCAGTTGTATGTAATAAATTCCTTTCCGATTACAGGAACAACCAGAATATTTAACTTTAGAGTCAACTTTAAAGTTTCAAAGACAGTAAATTGATTTAGCACATTTAAGTTCAATATTTTAAAGTAATTACTTACACAATGTATCAAATTTTAAATCAAATCTTAAAAGGGTAGCTTGACTATTTTATTTTATTATATTTTATCTATTACTTTAAGCGGTTCGTAATGTATAACTAATAAGATAAATTTGCGTTAAACTGTTGGGTTTGCAAATCATAACCACCTTGTAAATAAAGGTGCTTGCTTGAATAAGAGTAGCAAGCACGAATCTACTGAAATAATTTTGAGAGGGTTCAGCACATTGACTCTATCTTTCAGAATGAGATGCTAGAGACCGTCAACATCAATTCAAAGTAACTAAATACATATAAAATGAAAGTAAAGCCTTTGTAAGGTTCACACTTTTTACATGTGCTATCCCCTACAATTGGTCTTATCCTGCCTAGGTAATTCTTAAAATCAATTACAAGTAAATAATCGTAATTGAATAGAAATCGCTTCGATATAGATTTAATTTAGTAGGCGCAAAGTGGTTCATTATTCCTTACAAAATTCGCATTCAACCAGAAAAATGCATTTACCTAATATACCCGGAAAATTCCTTTGTATTCAGTTGTCTAAAATTGAGCAATGTGATCATTTCAATTAAATAGGCCTAACAACGTTACTCAACATAAGAGATGTAGATCACAAACGCCACTAAACTCGAGCTTCACATCAAATATGACTTCTTCGATCCAGTTGTGTTTGCTTGTGCGAGTTTATTTGTTTATTTTTCAACGTAATATTTACACTAAATACTGTTGGATATTTAATTGTGTATCGTTAAAGATTGTACTCCCGCACACGTTCTGGACAGCGAATTGCTTATATATTTTGTGTATAATTAAATTATTTTAATAATGGGGTTAAAATTTCACGTTTCTTTTTTGTTATTGTTAATAAATTAAACTTGTTTTCGCATTAAATATTACAGCGTTACTCTGCACTGTTACTCATGATTAACAAATCTGTCCAATCACAATAAACGTTTTTAAAAGAAAAATGTTTGTTAAACTTCAAGCATCTTCCTCTTAGGGATTGAAATGAATTTGTACACATAACGTTATTTCTGTGATTACAAACAGATCGTCGCAGAAGAACAAATTCAAATATGTGATTCAATGACAGAGTATACGTACACATGTTTAAATTTCAAACCATTTTTCTCAGTAAGCAGACTGATCATTGTGTTTGTTTTGCCACAATTGGAGGGGTCGCATATAATACCGCGTGTACTATTAGGAAGTAAATCACCATGTTTTGGAGTACTAGACTTTTCATCAAGGTCATGATTTTGAATTGGAGCTTTTTTGTTTCTGAGCAACTACTTCATAGTTAATGATTGAAATAAAACTAAACGAATAATTACATATTTATTTTATTTCTTTATTTAGTAATTAGATAAGCAGGACGATAATACAATATTTCCATTAAGCATACAGTGTTATGTGAATTAGTATTATACTTTACATTTTTAACATCCTCAATGTCTTTATAAATGTCATCATCACTACCATTCGTTTAGATTTGACCAATCAATTTTATTTTCAATTTCTTGGGATCGTAAAAATTATAATTCTACATATCAACGCCATCTTACAAGCTCATTCCATTCCTTCATATCTAACACCACATTATTGCTTTGATCACAGTTGCTACACCCCAAACACACTACTGGTGCTAGGTTGAGGTGTGTACTGTATCCAATTTCTATGTATTTTGCATGATGAGTATCATTCGATAGTTTATTATAAATACGATCGATTAAGTATTCATTAGCTGAATTTTTCTGCACTTCCGATAAATCATGTTTATGTTGTAATGATGATGCTCAGACAGTGTTAGAAGAATAACCTTCATCTTGTTTCTTTTCATTTTTATTTTTACTACTACTACTATTACCATCATTATTTTGACGGCACCAACAACACAATGTTAAATTATTATTATTATTCATATTGTTACTGAAACTATGTAGGGTATCCATATATAACGGTGAACTTCTGAATTTAGATCGTTCCAGGAATGTTATTATTGCTGCTTGCATTGCTTCACTTGCTCGCAATTGTACTACGACTAAACACTGTTTAAGAAATTATTCATGTGTAATTTACATATGGTTTCTAAGAAATGTGATATGATACCCCGCGGGTCAATAATCTTTCAAATTGAGCACTCCATTTTTAGATTTCTAAGATTTATAATATACCATTTGACCTTGGTCTACTTTTTAGCATAGACAACAACAATAACCTGCCATTCCTCTTGTTTCCATAAACTGATTCTATTTTTATATTTCCAATCAATGTAATATGACACACCTGCAGGTCATGACCCTTTGACCTTGAAAACTCTATTTTTAGATTTCTAAGAATTGTAATATGATGGCCTTTTCTATTTTTAGCTTTAAATTTTGACCTTGACATTTCGACCTTGAAGTGCTCCACAAATTTAAATTTCCCGCCAAAAGGTTGACCTTAAAAGAGCTCCAAAAGCTTTCATTTCTGACCACCAGAGAGCTAGTAACCTTGAACTGGTCCAGAACCGGCTCCTAATCACTACTTATACTGAATTGATATCTAAACGTTACTTAAATAATCTCAAACAAAAGGCATATTCATTCTTGTAAATAAGTACAAACAAAAACTTTGTTGAAATCATCAACAAAAATAAATTCAGAAAAATATGTAGTTACCTTCACACGCACCAAAGTAATCAATCGAACTTCCTTTTCTTTTGCACAACGGCACGGCAATGGACCTTTTGATATTTAATCGAGGCGAACCAATAACTCCCTTAATTTATCGTTACGCAACCTTCATTAACGGCAAATTTTAAACCAAAAACCATACTCTACGATCACTTCTTCATCCGGTTGACGATAATATATATACATAAATAACTTTAATAACTTAAAACTTATTAAACCGTCACTATATGCAGCAAATTTGTTTTTTATTATGGCCAGCTATGTACTCGAAACAAACATATAATCGGAACCTCTTTACAAATAATCCTCCAGAAAGGCGGTATTCATCCAAAAGAAATAAGGTTCGCACTAGCACTGAACACGTAACCACGTTCTTTCAACTCGAAACTATCAATCACTGACAACGGCATGCGATACTATATTATTCTACCGAAATGGGTGAGTTTAAACGTTATCCCCTTTGAAGGGTTAACAGGGAATCTATTACAACGAAATCTCTTTCACCACGGTACAGACGTAACAAGATTCCATTTACCTCCAACATACATTTGGATTACGCGGCCGGAGTCGCGATAACGGGAGGCTACATAGCTGTCTTCAACATCATCCAAAATTCACCACACTGGATTTTAATTCCCTTATATTAATTAACCAATTTCACAGCTCGTTACTTTAAATTAACATACGCATGAAAAACGATGGCCCCTCGGCACTAAATCGGAAAATAATTGCACCATCCATGCAAATTGGATTCCCAAAGGTACCTCTTGTAATGTGACATGCCTATGATAACGAAACTCTACCTTAAAATAACGCAATATAAAACCCAAACTTTTTGTTTAAAGACCAAAAATTTTTACTGTACGTACTATAAAAGTTCATTTTAAATAAATACGTTTATTATATTAAACTTCTGTTCGTTCATTAAAAACAATTTCGTTAGTTATCTATTACTCTAGTTTATAGTAAATAAAAATTAAAAATCAGTCACGTGTGGTCATGTGTGAAATCTCAGCGCATTGCGGGCTCACATGACACACAAGGTGTGTGATCCTTCAATATGTATAAAAATTATAATATATCGTAACTAGGGAATTACATACAGTTTATGTTTATGTCGAGTGTGACTTGCCTCTTCGACAGCTCTGTTGGACGCGCCCTACTCTAGCAAAGTAGAGGTCGTGGGTTCAAGTCCCACTCGAGTTAATCTTTTCCTGTATGTACTTTAAAAGTTAATTTTAAATAAATTGTTAATGATTATTATATTGAATTTCTGTTCGTTCACTTAAAACTATTTGTATATGTACACACACACACACACACACACACACCACACACACCCACACCACACCCACACCCACACACACACACACACACACACACACACACACACACACACACACACACACACACACACACACACAGCACCACGCACGCACGCACGCACGCACACACACGCACCACGCACGCACGCACGCACACGCACACGACGCACGCACGCACGCACGCACGCACGCACACACACACACACACACACACACACACACACACACACACACACACACACACACACACAGACACACAGACACACAGACACACAGACACACAGACACACAGACACACAGACACACAGACACACAGACACACAGACACACAGACACACAGACACACAGACACACAGACACACAGACACACAGACACACACACACACACACACACACACACACACACACACACACACACACACACATATATATATATAACAGTATGTAAAATTATTTCTTGGAATGAATTGTTCAGTTAATTAAAAGCAAAATCTTTGATTTACGTTTCGCCGTTTAGATTTACAGCATTATCAAACATCTATTGGCAGCTACAATAATAAGAATAAATTGAAATACTAATAGATAGTGTACGTACCTGAATTGTGTGACATATAAAATATGACAACTACAGATTTAAAATATTTTGTTTGTTAAAAATATTATGAGAACGGTATATCTAAAAAGCAACAAATTAACAGCATATTAAAAATTATTGAATTAACTCTAATTACTCGTATAACTTGTTTGATCAATAATTAATGGAAACACAACGATAAAAATTATTTATATATTTAACACAAGAAAATAAATACATTTAAATTATATATATATATATATATATATATATATATATATATATACATAGACACACACACACACACAGGGTTAGGAAAAAGTACCGGAACGCTTAAATATCTACAAAATTGCTAAAGTTACGATTACAAAATTCAGCATTTGCGGGTTTCGGGGCGTGCAGGGTTGGAAAATGATATCGGCACTGTTGCCAGATTTCCTAATTTTGCGCTACACGTGGTCATTTTGTTTTCTTAAATAGAATGCCCTATTTATTTTTATTGCAATCAATTGGGCGTCTCAAACTTATTAAGATCTCAAATTTTCAAAATTTTATCTCCACTAGTTGCCGAGATAAGACAACACCGCGTTTTCAGTAACAAGTACCGAAACGCTTAAATATCTGCAAAACCGCTAAAGCTATGATTACAAAATTCGGCATTTGGCGGTTCCCAGGCATGCGGAATTGGAAAATGATATCGGCACTGTTGCCAGATTTCCCAGTCTTGCGCTACACATACTCTTTTTGTTATCTTAAATGGAATGTCCCATTTATTTTTATTGAAATAAATGACTTGAGTTATGAAGGTTATTTTTTTATTTGTGATTGGCTACTTTCCCTTGCACTTTAACTAATAACAATAATGTTTAGATAAGAAGGAGATTAAACGCCAATGGACTAAAACAACAATAACTTAATTAATTAACAATAGAATTAATAATTAACGACACTAACTTTTAATTAAATGCTCAAAGTAGGCTCCATTATTTGCCTGACAGTATCCAAGTCGATCATAAAACTCTCGCAATGTGTTGCTCAACATATCCGGTGTTATAAGTACAATTTCGATGCGGATTCTTTCGCAGTGTTCGTTCAAATTTTCTGGACGATTTCTGTAGACACGGTTCTTCAAATGACCCCACAAGAAGAAGTCCATTGGAGTCATCTCAGGGGATCGAGGTGGCCATTCTAATGCTCCACCTCTTCCAATCAGCCTTCCTGGGAATTGGTTGTTTTGGAATTGCATGGCTCCTCTTGAATAATGGGGCGGAGCACCATCCTGTTGCTACCAGATTTCACCTATATTTCTATTTTGTTGAATGGCAGGAACTATACTTTCTCTAAGGAGCTCCAAATACTTTCGCCCTGTTAATGTACCTTCTATGAAAAAAGGTCCGATAATATTGTTTCCCAATGTTCCCGCCCAGACGTTAACTTTCTCAGGATATTGGGTATGAAGTTCTTCGATCCAATGGGGTTATCTCTAGACAAAATTCGGCAATTGTGCCTATGAACTTGGCCGTTCAAGCAAAAAGTAGCTTCGTCCCTGAATACAATTTTGTGCGCAAAATAAGGATCTTGGTTGATATTTTCCATCATGATTTCGTCGAATTCATTGCGGCGGTCAGGATCATCCTCTAAAAGCTCTTGAGTGTAATGGATCTTGTACGGCTCTAATTTATTTTCCTTCAAAATAGTCCTTACAGATTTTTGACAGATTTCGGTATTTATAGCTAACTGGTTGGTGCTTACTTTTGGATTTTCTTCTATTTGTAATAAAACGTTTAATTTATTTTCATCACTTGTAGCAGTTATGGACCCTGTTTCCTCGTAACGTCGACAAGTTCTGTGTACGGTAGACTTTTTAATGGGTTTGTTAGGATAACGATCATTAAACAAATTGCAGAGTTCTTGATATGTCCTTGTTTTATTTCCATATCCACGAAAAATCAAAATATCAATACGTTGGGTTTCTGATAGAACAAAAGCCATATTCAAATTATAATTTTGTAATCGATGCAATATTCAGCGGCTTAACTGACAATGATGTGTTTAATTTGTCATTGTTGTAACATGGCGACGGCTAGAGTGTTGAAAGCATTTGAAGCAGTGCTTACTTATTCCTAGGGTATTCATATTTTCGGGCATCTCCGATAAATTTAATGCATACTCATTCTAAAATAAGTAACTATCCCATAATATTTCTCACTAGTATCTAATAGTATAAACAGAATTTTGGGAATTTGGGATCTTCCATTTAAGATAACAAAAAGACTAAGTATTGAGATCTTAATAAGTTTGAGACGCCCAATTGATTGCAATAAAAATAAATACAGAATTCTATTTAAGAAAACAAAATAACTACGTATAATCTGGGAAATCTGGCAACAGTGCCGATATAATTTTCTAATTCCGCATGCCTAGGAACACCCAAATGCCGTATTTTGTAATCGTAACTTTAGCGGTTTTGCAGATATTCAAGCGTTGTGGTACTTTTTACTGAAAATACGGTATCGTCATATCTCAGCAACTAGTAGATCTAAAAGTTTGAAAATTTGAGATCTTACTAAGTTTGAGACGCCCAATTGACTGCAATAAAAATAAATAGGGCATTCTATTTAAGATAACAAAACGACTACGTGTATCGCAAAACTGGAAAATCTGGCAACAGTGCCGATATCATTTTCCAATTCCATTTAAGCGTTCCGGTACTTTTTCCTAACCTGTATATATATATATATATATATATATATATATATATATATATATATATATATAGCATATAAAGAGAGAGAGACCGAGAGAGAGAGGTATTTTGTTGGACCACTAATAGCCCGCGTACACTAGTGGTTTTGATCAATTGACTGCCGGTCCACGGTTCTACCCGCTCCTGGGTATCAACATTGTTTAAGTGAGTAATAGAATAAACATTGATTTAACTTCACTCACTTATAATTAAACACATTAAAACGCTAAAACAAGCGGTTAGGTGAACAATATGGTGACAAAAATAAAGGTATTATCTTCATTGCGGTAATCTGAAGAGGTAGACCTTAAAATTAAAACCTTCATTTATAATGCCACTGTGAATGATACGATGAATTAAATGTTGACATATACGTAGTTTAAGATAACGTGAAACGGAAGCAAGAACTTATGATTTGATCACTGGCATTTTGTCTAAATTAACATAGTCAATGAAACTCATTAGCTTCATCCCTCGCCTATTTCCTTTCCAAAACCAATGTTAATGAAGTATTTTAATAATGATGAAATCAAACGATAAAATCCCCTCGTATTATATAGCCTCTTGAACTTTGTTCAAACTGAATCATGTTATTATTACAAATTATAATTTCGAAGGGCTGCTTCATCCCTTTTAAGGGTGATGGTGTACAAATATATGTAGAAGTGGCGTAATTGCTAATTTGAACATGTTGCCAAGCAACTATCATTTTACTTGTGCCATTTCAATAAGCTTCTTTAGAATCGTTCACTTGAATAATATAATTCGTAATGGTGTAAGCAGACATTCGCGGAAGAAATTGCACGTTATTAGTCACCTGAATGATTTTACAAATTGATTCAAATACTCGTATGTCACTAATCCCATGCTTCCGTTGAAGGTTTTTAATTCACTCGAAATATCGCTTTCATCTTTTTTTTTTATAATGCAGAAAAAAGATTGAGAGTACTCACCGTTTGCGCTTCTACAATTTTATATTTAATGAATGTATGGTTTATAACTTTTTATAGCAAAACACATTTCTGTTTATGGCATGTGTACAAGCTCAAAGAGCACCCTTGATTAGTGTTTCTCGCCAAATAACTTCACTACGAGGGGTAAGCCACAATTCTTCTCTATAACAATGCTCCAGCGTGAAAGCGAAACACAGAATAAAGAGCACATTCGTAAATTATGAACAACCTCCATACGCACGTACTAGTCTCTGCAAAGCTAAAGTAAAATCTTGCCTATTTGTATTTTGTAAATTAGTAATGTCAGAGTTTCAGAGTTGGTTTATACTGTTCATGTAAACCGCTCAAAATTTTAAGGTATTATAACAAAGCAAATATTCATTTCCTTTTAACATACCCTCTTAAATTGTACATTCTGAACTCTTGACGATGTAGAGAATATTTTCAATTACACACCAACCTAGTTTCATTTGCATAACAATTATTAAACCTAATCTTTTACGTTATTGACTTAATGTACAATGAGAAGCATAAATTTTGATAGCGCAACAAAAGTAATGTCCAGTACAATTAATTAAAATTGGGTTATACAAAGTGTCGAATTCACTTAATTTAATTGGAATAAATAAAAGTATTTTCGATACAAAGATGAAGTATAAAGTTTCGTGCTATAAAAAACGACTTTTATAAGCCCAGTTAAGTTCGGCCAATTTAAAAGTCAGAGAAAAGAAACGTTTTTCAGTTTTTAACTTTGAAACATTTTTTTACCTTAAAATTGTTAACTTCTTCCTTTAGTCCATAATCATAACCATTTGTACGACTTCCCTAAAGTCGTCTTTATCAGTAATTGTTAAAATTTGCAATATTTCTTTTGAAAAAGACATTTAACTTAGATATCATTTTGTCGACAACCCTCGTTGCATCGATAATTTATTAGCGTTCAACAACTTGTCTCCCTTCAGATTTTATCCCGTTTCTTATGCAACATTCTAGACAAGATACGATGTTTTGCATTCAAATAGATTTCCCAATGGTGATTACTCTTAACAATTGAGTGACGTTAATAAATGCGACCGTTGGTCCAACAGATGGCGAAAGACGAGTAGTCGAAGATGTTCTTAGTAATGGTATCGATTTTTAAGTATATTCTGCAGACGCGCACTGATTCAGACCGATAAACATTCATTACCTGCTTTACCCCGCCACTCAATTTAACCCGACTCAATTTAGATTACTGACCGAAACCATCGCTTTCGTTTTCCTGTTTCTTCGGCATTTCAACACTTTTTAAATTAAGTCTAGAGCCCTTTCAACATTAGTTGTGTTGCTTTAAATGATGGAAAAGATATTTTAAGGTTAAATTCTTGTCAAATGTTAAGTACAAAAGCGTGTTAAAATTTGTTAACACGCGATTATTATGCAGCATACCTGCTAATGAAATTCTTCTTGAAAAGATTGGGGATTTGTTTATTAAAATTGCCGTACTTGTATGTATGAACATTTTTTATCATTAAGCAAATCCCTACATTAATCGTATTTTGAGAACAGACTGCAATGAGATAAAAATAAAGAGAATAACATACAATTACTCGTGCTTAAAAAAGGCCATTAGATGAACAGAAATGGGTTTGCTTGACTACGAATAGTATAATTTACGATTGAAATATACGTGGTGTAATGGATAATCCACAATTTGATTGATTTTAACATGTTCTTATGCGAAATATCCATTATCTATTAAAAATACTTCTTTTCGAGGAACGATGCTAATGTACACATAATTATGGCATTATGGCATAAATAGTGCACCAACTAAATAACTAAAAAATCGTATCAGAAAAAAGATAACCTAAAAAAAATCGTTTTAATCTTGTAACGTATCATTGATTAGGTAATGTGCATTTTCATACAACCACCTATTATAAGAGCTTGATTCTTATCAAATACATTATTAAATGAATAGTAGTCATAATGCTATTGGTAATTTGTAGGGTTCGGATCTTTAGGTAAATAAATGTTGCAGCTGCTGCAACCTAGAACCTTGTAATTAGGGTATTAGTTCGTACATGACCTGGGGAACACACAATACAAATTTTATTTACACAAAAATACATATTTTCAATATCTTTTATTTATGTAAATACATATTTCCTACTATATGCCTTAAAAATATGTTTATGGTAAAATAATATGCCAAATTTTTAAACTTCCCTATTTTATTGGTCTGACTGCCATAAAGTTCAAATACAAATAAGCAAATTTTGAAGTTTTAGGGGATGATTTCATCAGTGCGTTTAATTTACAATCTTCACAGGGTACTAGCTCTTTGGGGTTTTTTAATGGTGTATTTTTGTATTTATGCTATACACAAATATATACAAATATATACAGGGTGTCCCAACGATTTGGGGGTGGAGGATTACGCCTATACTGTTGATTAAAAAAATCTTATAACAGATTATTGTAATCAACAACGACGATCATCTTGTAAAAATATTTCTGTATTAAGTATGGCCCATTTTCGAGCACTATAATTTAAGTTTCTCACAACTTTACACTTACATCATAACTTGAGTACATTTTGGTAATGACATTTTTCACTGTTAACCTTCGATCGCTAGAGGGTATTTTGATCTGTCATCTTCAAGACAGTTTAAGAATATTTAAAAGATTTTATTACTAAGGACGATAACTGTTAGGTGTTATCGAAACATATACAGGGTGTCCCAACGAATTGGGGGTGGAAGATTATGCATATACTGTTGATTTAAAAACAGATTATTGTAGTCAACAACGAGGAGCATCTTATAAAAATATTTTTGTATATGCCGGATGGCCTTTTGGCATTTTTGAGAACTACACCAAACTTGTGTTTTTTAATGGAACACCCTACATATTTTTATATATTTGAATTCTCTGTTAAAAGATATAAGGTACTATGGGTCTACGACTAACGGTTTCAAAGTTATTAACATTTCTATGTAAAAAAATTAGTCAATTGAGTAGGCTCCTGATCCACCATCTTGAAAGATATCGAAATGAAATTTGACAATTTGTTTTTCCAATGTGTCTACTTTTAGCTTCTAAATTCAGATTGCAGACTCTTGTCTCTACATACACAGGATGGTCCATTCTGCTGAATGTTATTTTTCAATTTTTTTTTAATGCCATACCCTGTATTTGATAACAGATTTGAATAGCATTTTTACAAGTTTTAAATAGACACTCACTTTGTACTACCCATTCCTAAGTGGTTTTGAATTATTTAGTGATAAAGTTGAAAATTGTACAATTTTGTTTTGAATTTGTCACAATAGGGCCTATAAATAAATTAAGACATTGTCATAATTCACAGAAAAACAAAAATTAAACAAGTATAATTGCAATAAAACTGTGAAGCTATAGATTTTGGACTATAAAAGAGCAACGCTTAATAATTATTTACTCGTAGAACAGCATAACTATAAACTTTAAAATGGAATTAAAGAACACAAAGAATCATAGTAGCTTGGTGTTCGCTTGTCTCTTTCTGTTAACTTAACAAATGAAAGACACTTATTATAAATAATTCGTGCAGAATTGTCAGATATTTATCTACATAGTATCTTTTTTGAGGATAACTTACAGTTATCTTGTCATTTTTAAGACAGTTTAACAATATTAATTTTTAATGGTGTAGTTATTCTTTACTAAAATTTAATTCTATAGTTGGCTTTATACGTTTCTCAAACTGTTATATTAATAGCAAGCTGATGCTTAGGTTTTAATTTTTCAATTTTCACAAAATTGTTTCAATATTTTTAACAATTTTAAAAGATATTACTACTAACGAGGATAACTGTAAGTGTTATCGAAACATTTAGACTGTATAATATAAAAATACACCATTAAAAAACCCAAAACAGATAAGTATTTTATTATGTGTAATAATGGTGAAAGTGTACATTTTCATATTTCGTTAATAAGCGGTTATTTACTTAGTATGCCATGAAGTTCTCAAGAGAAGAGCTTATTAATAAGATCTATGCCTTGGTAGAAGCTGAAAGTAACTGTTTGTTGGCATCCAGGATTTATGAACAAAAGTACCTTTTAGCTGAACATCCAAGACCTGAATCGTTTTAACTTTGTTACGTGCTTAATTGGAAAACGTTTCTTTTTGATAACGTACGTCATTTTGTCAAATTTACTTACTAAAAATAGCAATTTACTCTTCGGTTGAATGCTACCAATTCACTATTTCGCAAATTTTACGCATCTCTAATTGCATTTAAATTTACGTATGTAACTTTCGTACACATCTTTTACTTAGTTCAAATATAAGTCAAATTTAATACCTTCAGCGACATCTCTGAGATTTCGGATCATTTAATATAAAGCAGTTAGACAGAAACCTGGGATCTTTTAAGATCAAATAATACTAATACATATAATAAATAAATAAATATTTTCTACACAATTTAACTTTGGCAACAATGATTTAAAAAAAAAATTTCTCAAGTTTGTAAAATTGATTTTTAAGGTGTTGGCCAATTTTTGTTTCTTCCTGTTAAGAACGCGATTGATGGTGGATGTTGAGTTTCTATAGAATTTTTTCATTTCTGGTTCTGGATGCTAAAGCATCATTTTTTTTTTAAATTCTCACTTAAAGTAATACTTGGTTATGTAAAAGTATTACTAACGCTTTCATAGGCGGATATAATTGAAATTTTTCATTCGTCATCTTCGGTAAGTGGCACATGTTTCGATAACCTCATGGTAATTAAAATTGTTTTCAGGCTTTCGAATATAAAAGCATTCAATACTAATTCTTCACATATATAGACACTTCAATCGAAATTACGTTGAATGTTCACTATCGGCTCGTTTGTCACTTGTAAGAGGTATGAACGGTTATAATTACTTAAACATCGTACTTATATTTACCTTCTTTTAGCATCTCCGTACTACCTTCTTTTAGTATCTTCGTGCTACCTACATTGCTAACGTCACTCTTTCTTAAGTTTTCTGTTCACATTTTACTGTTAATTTACATCCAAAATATATGGTTACCGCTGGAAGGCATAAGATCCTTGCTGACGTTCATGACCATATACCTGAAGGCTGCTAGATCATTGGAATGGTACCCGAAATTTGCAAGATCAAATAAGTAATAGTTTCAACAATAAAGGTCAGACATTTTTTTCTTTCTTTATCACCTGGTTACATGATTGTGTTTCCAAATTTCAATTACACCGAGGAGGTTCTTAGTGAATTCCTATAATGAAAATAAATGGACTGATATTATTATTTTTGTAATCAAATAATCGAAAATTTTTACCTCTTATTTACATTTATATGATACTTCCAGCAGTTCACTTTCACAAAATTCCTTTTATCTAAAACGGTATATATATATATATATATATATATATATATATATATATATATATATATATATATATATATATATATACACTAATTCAGTTCTGAATATTTTTGTACTCAATCATAATTAAAGCTTCACTTGAATCATTAAAATAGGTAGACCACAGCTAAACATTTTTAGCTTCCATTTTGACTAATTAATTCTAGCTTCTGTCGCTACATTCAACCAACGATTTAACTCCTACTTTAATTGCAATATACCGGGTGTAACGAGTATCTGTATTACGTAAACTAGTGCAAATGTTAAACATTTACTTGTGTATGAATTTATAATTTTTATCTGATAATCTTTGTGTTATGTACATTACTTTTCTTGTAGGCTAGGTTGTTCGGGCCAATTTACTTCCCATAAATTTCTGGACTACTTTGTTTATTATTGTAGTTATTTACTGTGGACCGAACAAGCTTTTCTATTTATTGTATACAGTGTGAAGCGTTCCTTAATTAAATTCTTTATTATTTTCTTTTACTGAACATCCCAATGGGATTATGCACGAATAGTAAGATCTTACAACAGCCGGAAGGGGGCATATAATAATTTTACTTTTATTTTCATTTTAATTGAAATTTGAATTATAATTTGTCGTGGGCATAAGCTAAGGCTCACCGCTTGCCATCGTGGGCTTTGTGGACTATATATATATATATATATATATATATATATATATATATATATATATATATATATATATATATATATATATATATATATATTATATATAATATCTTTTATTTTATTCTTTTGTCAAAATACCGACAATAAAAATTACTTTATCGGGGGATTTGTCGACTCATTTCTACTTCCTCCTTTCATTCTTATTTCTTTCTTTTTCTTTTTTTGGTAAATCCTGTTTCAGGCTTTACAGGGTTTACTCTCCTTTCAACACTAGTTGAGTACTTCCTTATTAAAGCCTGTGACGCCTACTCATATCCGGTTCCTATCTAACCAGACTACTATCAATTTAAGCTACACCTCCATAACAACCACGCATCCGAGTGCTCTGCGCGTACGCCTGAGTTTAGTCGAGCTCACTCATTCTTTTTATGCCATTTGATGGTTAGACACGTGGCAACTTCCTCGAAAACAACTTGAAGACACAAGAAATGTCAAATACAAAAAAAGAGATGTAGGAAAACGTACAATTACAAACGAAAAAAACCAGTTAACAGTTTTACTAAGTTTAGAAGAAATTTGCGGTATAAATAGATCTGACCAAAATTTCTTTACAAAGAATTATAAGCAAACATAAACATCACCCATACCATTTGCGCTTGCATCAAAACCTACGACGACAACATTTCGCAGAACGTGTGGCATTTTGCAAATTATTATGGAATAATAAATTTGTAATTCATTGTATTGATTAATTCCAATTTAAAGTTTATAGTTATGCTATTCTACGAGTAAAAAATTATTAAGCGTTGCCCGTTTGTGATCTGAAATGTTGTATTGTGTCACAAAACCTATAACTTCAAAGTAATTTTATTGCAATTGGCATTGCTTCATTTTTGTTTATCTGTGAATTATGACATCGTCTTATCTTTTTTTAAGCCCCATTGTGACAAATTCAAAAACAGTAACAAAATTTTACCATTTTCAACCTTATCACTAAATAATTCAAAACACTTAGGAGTAGGTAGTACAAAGTCAGTATCTATTTAAAGCTCGTAAAAAATGCTATTCAAATCTGTAATAAAATACAGCGTGTGCCATTTACAAAAATTTGAAGAAACATTGACAATAACGGACCACCCTGTATATGTAGAGAAAAGCGTTTGCAATCTGAATGTAAAAGTTAAAACTAGACGCATTGGAAAAACAAATCCCGTAATTTCACTCCGATATCTTTCTAGAAGCGGAACAGCAGCCTACTCAATTGACTCTTTTTTTTACATAAAAATGTCAATAACTTAAGAACCGTTAGTCGTAGACCCATAGTACCTTACATTATTTTGCTCAGAATTTAACACAGAATTCAAATATATACAAATATGTAGGATGTTCCATTAAAAAAACACAAGTTTAGTGTAGTCCTCAAAAATTGGCCATCCTGTATATACAAAAATATTTTTATAAGATGCTCCTCGTTGTTGACTACAATAATCTGTTATAAGATTTTTTAAATCAGCAGTATACGCGTAATCTTCCACCCTCAAATCATTGGGACACCTCAGTAATAATAAAATCTTTCAGAATTGTGTAAGATTTTTTTAATATTCTTAAACTGTCTTGAAGATGACAAATCAAAACACGCTCTACCGGTCGAAGGTTAACAGTGAAAAATGTCAAGTTATAATGTAAGTGTAAAGTTGTGAGAAACTTAAATTATAGTAGTAATTTAACACGTAATAATAAGATTCCAAAACCTATTTAAACGGAAATTTTCTTATTTCCCACTGTAGTTATTAGGATTTTTATATATCTCAATAGCTTCATGTTGTAATCGAACGTAACTATGAGTTTATCTTGACAGTATTTCCACATTATCAAATCGAATGTCATAATTTAAGTTATTTAAAACATGCTACCGTAGATTTCTCTGGTTGACCTAATCTGCAACGTCTCATGCGTTCTTTAGGTCTAGCATCAAAGCTACGATTTGTGATTCCAATGTATACTGTCCACATGGAAGATGATAATGGATTTAAAACATCTTTAGGTGACAAATGTCCTTTAATTTTTCATGTAGGTTTAAAAGCAGCCCTAATGCCATGGGTAATTAGGACTTTTTCAATTCTATCTGTAACATTAGTTATAAAAGGAAGAAAAGTAGTACCAACATTAAGCACTGGTTTTTCTTTATGGTTATATCTAATAGGTGTAATAAAATTATTATTACCATCAAGTGAATATCAATCAGGTTACAAAGATTTTGTTAAATATTTATATTCACCTTTCAAAAATTCAAATGTATCATCTACATATCTGTACCCAACTAAAGGTTTTTTAGGTGTATTCTGCAACGCTAAGGTTTCAAATTTTTTCATGTGAAAATTAGCCATAATAGGACGAAGAGAGTTACCCATCGATACAATATCAAACTGTTCATAGAATTTATTATTCCACTGAAAATAAGTTGTAGTAAGACAGTGCTGAAAAAGACTTGTTATTTGGAAAAATATGATCAATATGTTCAATAGTTTCTAGGGACTTTTGTAAAAAGTGTAACAACATCAAAACTGACTATTATACCACCCTCTTCACTTTTGAAATTATGTATTTTTTCAATGAACTCGGCAGAATCTTGAATATAATATGGTTTTCTACCTATATGGGGTTGTAATAGAAATGATGGCTTGCAAGATTGTATGTAGGAGAACCAATTGCAGTAATAATAATAGGCCTTAAAAAAGCATTAGGTTTATGGACTTTCGGTAAACCGTATAGTTTTGGTAAAAGAGCTTCAGTGTTAGTTTCTTTTTTATTTCTTCAGGAATAGATGATACTTTAATAAGCAGTTTTCAAAAGAAAGTTTTTTGTAGGATCTTCTTGTTCACGATAAGTCTGTGGTTCCAACAGTTGTCCTACTTTAATTTTATTACTACTGGGGACGATAACTGTAAGTGTCATCGAAATGTATAGATCTTGTGTACAACATAAATAAAAAATGCACCATGAAAAGCCCAAAAAAGGTATGTATTTGAAAATGTGCAATCATGTTGAAAGTTAACATTTTCATAACATAATGAGTTAATGATAAATCCATTCGCATACAGCGGTTGATTCATTAAAAGGTAGTGACAGAGATGGAGCACCTTGGATGTTGAAATCTATTTTAAGGTGCTTTCGTTTTTCAAGGTGCTGAAATACACTTCGGGTTGGAGGAATATAGAACCGAATAAGTCAAAACTTATCACATGATGTTTTACTTTCTGTCAAAAGTACCTTACATACAGAAATGCGATTGAAGGGATTAAACTAAAATGCTGAATTCAGCCAAAACAGCCTTAAAGTGCCGAAACCGCGATTACCGAAAACGATCCTATTTGAAAAGGTTAATTTCGGCATGAAATCAGCTCCTATCAAAAGGATGTTATAAATAATACACTTCATTTTTATTTCAACTAATAGTTAATTTAAAACGCATTAATGCATTTACCTTTACAAAGAAATGAATGAACAAATTTTGTTTTGTGTGGTTAGAACGTATTTAATTTGTGTTTCTTACGAGAATGACGGGTTGTTAAAATTCTCCTATTTCATTTTATCGTAAAACACTACACTCTGATTTGGAATCTAAAAGATTGGAAATTACAACAAATTTTTAAAACAACACGTGGTTACTTTTCAATGAAATAGTATTAAAAATACATTACATAGATAGTTATAATGACTACAATGTACATTTATCTACAATACACTCAGTCTCATTATACACTATGTTTCAAATGAAATGCACCACTTAGAAATAATAATCCCATGATTTTGAAATTTTGGCAAAATAATGTTTCAGTATCATATAGAAAACGATGGAAGTTTCAATGAAAAAGAACAAGTCACTGTGTACTTTGCACCACTGTTAACATCAATTATCAACAATTTTTATTTATACATATTTAAGAAATCTAGTCGCTTAGTGTCAATTTTTTGTTGTTTAACACATTTATTCTGAAAAAATGCCCCCAGTAAGACAACGATGAAACTTTGCCCAAGTTTCAGATTTTGACAGGGGTAGAATTATCGGCATGAAAGATACAAGATTGTCATTTCGAGAAATCGGCAGAAGACAATCGAGACCACACCACGGTGGCCCGCATTTGGTCTTCCTGGTCTGAAGAAGGCATTCAACGACCTCGTCCCAGTGAGGGACCACCACGCAGCACCAATAATCGTGAAGAACGACTTCTTAGGTGGATGGCCACAAGAGATCGGTTTCAGTCAACAAGGTCTGTTGCGGTGAACTGGACAGAAGCTATTGGCGGTCAACAATCTACAGGAGAATTAAGTCTTTTGGCTTGCATTTGTATCGTCCGTACCGACGACCCCAGTTAACTCAAGAGCATAAGACTGCTAGATTGGCATAGTGTCAAGAGCGGCAGGACTGGGTCCTTCAATGGAATAACATCGTCTTCAGCGACGAATCGCGTTTTTGTTTGTGGCGAAACGATGGTCGTCAGAAGGTGCGGCGGTTTCGAGAACGTCGAAATTTAGAGTTTGTTGAAAGACGACTCACAGGCTTAACACCTGGAGTCATGGTTGGGGCCGCCATACGTGTTGGTGGAAGATCTCCTTTTGTGTTCATTCTAGGCACATTAAGTGCTCAGCGTTACATTGATAATGTTTTGGAGTCAGTGGTAGTACCGTTAATGCAGACGTTGCCAAATGGTATTTTGCAACAAGATAATGCTAGAGCACATACTGCACATGTTACTAGAAGGTTTCTGGATCAAGTGCAGCTACCAGTATTGCCGTGGCCTGCGCGATCGCCAGATCTTTCGCCTATTGAACATGTATCGGACATGATGGGTCGAAGACTAAGGCAACTACCAAGGCCCCCAAACAACTTGGATGAATTATGACACCATCTCCAGGTAGCCTGGGATGAAATGCCTCAGGAGGATATAGACCATCTCATAGAAAGCATGCCTCGGAGAGTGAACGCCTGCACTGCTGCGCGTGGCGATGCTACACACTATTAACATTTTCTTGTTAACTGTTAATATTTTGCCTTCAAAATTTCATCATCTTATACATGTTAATAAAGCATTATTTTACCATACTTTCAAGATCATAACATTATTATTTCTGTGACGCATTTCATTTGAAACATAGTGTATTTTTGCGATATATTATGGTTGAGTAATACCGACACTTCTATTGAGAAGCTCATGTTACAAATGCTGAATTCACGAACAAGGTTTATGATGCGGTTTGATTTGAACGTTGAGAATCTTAAACTTCTATTCACCTTTATTCGGTTTATTAATTTTAAAATCTGTATTTCTTAACCCTTTCGCTCCTGATTTTTATTTTTTGTAAAAAAAATTGTTTTTTTTTTGGTATTTAGTGACTTTTGGCTTGGTTAAGAAACACATTAAGGTCATATTTGTTATTTTTGATAAATATTAAAGAAATGTATCATGTACAGGGTGGTTCATTTTTAATGTTTTCTTATGGGAAGTACCCTTTCTATTACAGATAGACAAAAAGTAATACGGGGACCTTGTGTTCGATTTTGGTATTAATTAAGACCCAATAGTCATAATCAAGAGATCTCTGACCGTTATTGTGCAATTAGCCAAAATTGAAGAAACGGAAAAACTTGAATAACTTTCTTATTTCTAAATGTATCGGCAAGCTGTAAAAACGTTCTTAAGGCACTTTTTTCGTGCATTCACATTTTTAATAACTCCTTAATTTAAAAGGTATGACATTTTTTATATGAAAGAGGAAGATTTTGGTCATAGGTTAGACTATTGCCATTGGATGTTAGGCATGATACGCGAAAAAAGAGACAAGTTTGTTAAAATCGGCTTAGCCGTTTCGAAGATACAGGGGGTTATTTAAGGAAACCTTTGAATACCCCCACCACTTTATTTTTAGACATACGTCAAAAAGTGCCAAACAAAAAAAGTTCAGATTATCCTCGACTTCAAAGATCAGTTATTTTTTTATTAGGTTAATATAGCAAAATTCACAGAAACATCACTTTTTTAGATTCAAGATTGCAGTTACGCCCCCTAGCGGCCATTTCAGAAACTTGAAAATATTTTCCAGGTTTTTGTATTGACCGTTTTAGTATAACCTTTTTTTGCGCAAACCTCTACGATGGATATTTTCCCAGATACAGTACCTCGCATTCTTAGTTGGTCACAATGTACACTATAATGTATTATAGGTTGAAAGGGTTAATTTAAAATGTTTAAATATTAAATATCTGGTGAGGAACACCACACGACAAAATTTAAATTAAAAGGAATGAAATAATGTTAATAACATTTTTTTAAAGATAATTATTTAGCATCGTTTATAAGAAGTTCCTTACGAAAATAGGCAACATTGTAAACGCACAGACGTTTAAAACTTCATGACAGACAGAGGTTAATAGACATCTAGATGCTAACTTAAATTAAAAGAAATGAAATCATTTCAATTTGAATTTTTACCTTCCTACATATACATATGTAGGTATAGAAGCCCATTTTACAACTTTTGGCCAAGTTTCAGCAAGATCGGTCATCATGTCTGGATGTCTGTGTGTGTCAGTGTGGATATATGTTAGTATCAACTATAACTCCAAAACGAAAATACCTACGTACTTTTACATACATGTTCTTTATAAAGTTTTTTAATGTAAAAAAAATTGTTTTTGCTTTGAGTGAATGCACACGCGTGTGAAGAAACCCAAATTGTGAGCCTTGCGAGCAAATCTACACGTAAGTTTCTGTAAGTATAGAGAATATAAAGAGTTATAAAGGAAATAATAGATTGAAAGTTAGTCAACAAAGAAAGTAGTCATTAAGTGTGATAAATTACGTGCCAATTTGAAATACCAGTTTGAGAATTGTAAATTTCAACCAGACAAATAAATAGATAGTTAACGTCAAAAAAGATAAGTGGTAACACTTCCGAATGGTCGACTTGGGCGATAGCATTTTACGCTGGTTGGACGTTTAAATAGGCAACACAAATAACAGTATTGTTCAATAGGTAGCATAACCAACAGTAATTTAATAAAACCAAATCTAACAGCAATATAATATACGGATTAGATTAAGAGAATGAGATTGACGGAAATCGATAAACGCAGATCGGTGAAATACAGAATAGGTGAACTACATGGAAAAAATAGAAAGAATTTTCGAAGAAATACAAGAAAATATGCGGGTAATTAATGAGCAGTTAGATACCGTAACAAAAGAGATGAAAGAGATAAAGGCAGAAAACAACAAATTAAAAGAAAAACTACGAGAACAAGAAGGAAGAATAGAACAACTAGAAATAAAAATTTAATAGTGAAATCAGTAAGTGGTGTAGTGAATGAAAGCGAGGCAGAAGATGAAAAGAAAGTAGACTCAGTGCTACAAAAAATTAGAACCGGGTTGGAGATTGAGAGAGAGGCGGAAATAGAGGAAGTAATAGCGAAGCTGAAAAAAGAGAGCACGAAAGTATAGATTTTGAAAAATACGGAGAAATATAGATTTTTCCAAGAAACTGCAAGAGGAAAGAAAAGCTTTAATTTCGGAATTGAAAGAGGCTCAAAAAAACGGATACACAGCATATCTGGGATACGATAAATTAATAGTCAATAACGAGGTATACAGGAGAGAGGACTTTGTACAAACGGCGGAGAAGGACATAACAGAGAAATAAGTGAACAGTAGGAAATCGTTCAACAGATGGGGAAAGCGAAAAAACTAGAAGAAGTAAGTGGGGGAGGGTACAAGGGAAACGAAAAGGCAATAACACAGGAAAAGAGTAAAGAAAACGAAAAAGGAAGATCAAAGATAATCAACCACGGTTGAAAAAGAGTAAAGAAAACGAAAAAGGAAGATCAAAGATAATCAACCACGGTTAGGTAGTTGGAATGTACAATGAATGTATGAAGAAGGAAGGGCAAAGATTAGATCATGAGGCAAAAGATATGAGATGGACGTAATTGCAATTCAAGAAACATATAAATGAAAGCAGAATAACATAGAAAAGTACATACTATTCACAAGTGGAGGAGAAACGAGAAAGTACGGAGTGGGCTTTCTAGTGAATGAAGAGATGAAAGGGAAAATTGAAAATTTTTAAGCAATCTCAGAAAAAAACTGCCATATAGAAATACAAGTGGCATATAGAAAAGTGAAGAAGCGAAATATTAAGATAATAATAAGAGACTTAAACGCGGAAATAGAGAAAGAACGCAGGTACAGAAATATTGTTGGAAAAGAAAGTAAGCATGCATTCACAAATAATAACGAAAGAAGGCTTATTGAATTTGCGGAGGAAAACGATAGGAGAGCAATGAGTACGCAATTTGGGAGAAAAGAGATTGACAAGGATACTTGGACGGCACGAAATGGAGAATATTGTAACGAGATAGACCATGTGGATATAGAAAGAAAGCATCACATAATTGTAAAGAATGTTAAATCATACAGAGCGGCCGCCATGAACTCGGACCACTTTTTCATCTCCACTAAAAATGGAGATGGAAAAGAAAACAAAGGTGAGCAAAGGAAGACGACTGTTTGATGTAGAGAAGCTAGCAAATACAAATACCCAACACAAATACAAAAGAGAAATTGAAAAAGCCTGCCAACAGTTAGAAAGGGGGAGTAGTAACAGCGTAAATGAAGATTGGAAGAAATTAGAAGTTATAATTACCAATGCCACAGAGAAAACTTTACCTACCAAAAAACCACGGAAAACGGAAATAGGGTGAGATGAGGAGTGTCGTAGAGAAACAGAAGAAAGAAACAAACTAAGAATTAAGCAATTGCAAACAAAACAAGAATGTGCCCACGAAGCCTACAAAAAGCAACGAACAAAAGTGAGGCAGTTAAATAGAAAAAAGAAAAGAGCTCAAGTCGAATGCAAAATGTCGCAAATAGAAACACAGTATAAAAGAAAAGAAAACAGAAACTTTTATAGAGAAATCAAGAAAGGGTGAAAAGCGTACAATCATAACATATATATTTAAGATAAAGAAGTCAAGTTAATAGGAAAAGGAGACAGAATCAGAGAAAGGTGGAAAGAGTATTTCTCTGAGCTGCTGAATGGGGAAGACAAGGAGGAGGAGTAAAAAAAGAGAAGGTAAGGAATGAAGAGACGGAACTACCAGAACCAACGAGAGTAGAAATACAGGATATCATAAGCAATAAGAAGAATAACAAGAGTCCAGGTCAAAATGATATAACGATAGAGACCTGAGAAAGAGAATATACGAACTAATTCAAATAGTCTAGAAAAAACGATGCCGGCGGGTTGGGAAATCGCCACTGTAGTACCTATCCTAAAAAAAGCAGATACATCTGAACGTAACAATTACAAAGGGATATCTTTACTTGAAGTAACTTACAAAATAGTAGCAACACTGATCAAGGGAACACTGGAAACGCGTGTAGAACCAAGAATAGGAGAGTACCAAGCGGGACTTAAGAAGGGCAGGGGAACGACGAATCAACCATTCACTGTGAAAGAAATCTGGATAATGGAAGATTTCAAAATACCCGAGAAACTAAAGATATTAATTAATATGACAGTGAAACGAACCATAAATAAGTGTAAGGGTGGGAAACGAAATGTCCAGCAAATTTTAAATAAAAACAAGACTCAGACAAGGGGGCCCATTATCAACATTACTTTTCAACATAACATTAGAGAGGGTTAAACAGAGACGGGCATATAATGTATAAAAGCCACCAGACAATAGGTT
The DNA here is from genome assembly GCA_036346205.1 of Vesta saturnalis. Lineage (NCBI taxonomy): Eukaryota > Metazoa > Arthropoda > Insecta > Coleoptera > Lampyridae > Vesta > Vesta saturnalis. The sequence continues at coordinate 1,560,620 of JARFJB010000772.1, read as the reverse complement.
ACGCAGATAACCTAGCCATAATAACCAGAGAAGAAAAAGAAGTCAGAGAGGTAATGGGGACAGTTATTGAAGAAGCAGAAAAAGTAGGCTTGCAAATAAACCAACAAAAGAGTATAGTGATGAGAATAGGAAGGAAAGAACAAATGAAGAAGTATTTAGAAGTTGAAGTCCAACGAAAAAGTTTAGATTTGGAGAACAAGATGAATTTGTCTACCTAGGGGTAACAATTAACAACAGGTGTGAATAGAAAAAAGAAATTGATTCGAGGATTAGCAGAGCAAATACAGGAGCAGGAGCGATGACTCACCTCCTTAAATTCAAGCAATTATCATGGAATGCGAATATAAAACTATATAAAGGCATAGTAAGGCCAACAGCACTGTATGGGCGCGAGACATGGGTACTCAACCAAAGGACAAAAGAAAGGCTTAAAGGATGGGAGAGAAACATCCTAAGAAGAATCGTGTGGGAAGAAAGACAGAAGAGGGATATTTAAGAAGAACGAATGAAGAAATCTATGGTATTTATGGAGAACAGCAAATATATATGGTGGCAATAGCACGAAGGTTGGAATGGCTGGATGACCTCGAGAGACTGTCCGAAGAAACAATAGTTAAAGGAATAGCCTGGAGAAGACCAGAAAATAAAAGGAAGAAAGAAAGACCAAAGAAGAGATGGAGAGGCGGAGTTGGAAGATCTGCAGGAGAAGGGAATAACCAACTTGAAGACCAAAGCAAAGAGCCGGAAAGGATGGAAACTGATTACCAAGCTCTGGGCCTAAAGGCCCGCAAAGCTACATATAATAAAAAATGTAAAGCGGAATAAAAGTAAAAAGTAAATAAATATGATTGAAAATGCTGAAGCTGCATTATCGATATTTTATAGAAGCGGGCGGCTTCGGATATTTTTTTCATTAACATGTATTTATGTCTATTAATCTTTATCTGGCATGAAGTTTTAAACGTCATTATGACATGGATTATTGTTTTGCTTTTATAATGTCGCCTGTTTTCGTTATGAACGTATAAAAAGGAGGTTATATAGTTATCCTAAAAAAATTGAAATTAAAATTATTTCATTTCTTCTGTCTGTCATGAAGTTTTGAACGTCTGTTTGACATAGATTATTGTTTTTGCGTTTACAATGTTACCTATTTTTTTATAAAAGGGATTATCCTAAAAAAATTTTATTAAAATTATTTCATTTCCATTTTGTAGGTTGGCAGGTCGAGTGGTGTTCCACATCAAATATTTTTAGGATAACTAAGCAACCTCTTTTTTATACGTTCATAACGAAAACAGGCAACATTGTAAAAACAAAACAATAATTTATGTCGGAATGACGTTTAAAACTTCACGTCAGATACAGATTAATAGACATAAATACATGTTAATGTAAAAAAAATTCCAAAGCCGCCCGCCTCTATAAAAATATCGATAATACTGCTTCAGCATTTTCAATCATATTTATTTAATTTTTATATTTCTTTCGCTTTACATTAAAAAACTTTATAAAGAAAACTAACACCTAAATTCTACCTTAGGAATTTTTTGCCGCTAAATTACCCGTCTTATCAAAAAAATTGCATAGAACATAATTAATCGATATATTTAAGGTCTATATCTAGGTACTTTTATATCTTTATATCGCTCATCGTTATTTGTTCTCGGTATTACGGGCTCTAGCCCTCTATACCTCCGTCTTATTGGCTTTTTCGTGGTGGTATCTGTAGATTTCATGTACCTGAAAGAAATACATTAAATATACCTATACCTTTGTTGTTGTTTCCTGAGATGATCTTCAGCTTTTATGCGTCCGTTCACGTCGGTGTGGTTGTCTCCTGTTCTGTGGTTGAGTTGGCCGCTTGAATGATTGCGGCGTTTTGTTCTCCCTCTTGTAGGGAGTTTATCGGTTGTCTTGCTTCGTTGCTCTGAGGGTCTTCATGCGCGAAGTCTTCGTCTTCAGATTCTTCAGGTGTCTGCTTCTTGTTTCCCGCTGCCATCTGAGCGTAGCTTATCCCTGATTCGGTTTTCTTGCTTCTGCTGGGAGCGTTCCCTCTCTTGATGTTTCTTGGAAGGGCGGGGCATCCTCCGTTGTTAGCAACCCGGTGCAGTTGCAGCACTTTGGATCTCCCGTCTCTCGAGTCTTCGTATATTCCCTGGTGTGATGCGCCCCCGCACACTTCACACATCTGGGTTGGGCGTGGCATCCGTTTGTAGTGTGCCAGAACCGTTGGCACTTCTAGCACTGTCTTATCCCGTTTTTCTTGTGGGACGACTCCACTCGCATCTCAAGTATCCGATCGTGGTGATGTTGAAGATCTCCTTGGCCCTTTCGCCTCTCTCGTGGTGGACCAGAGGCCATGGTGGTTTTTCTATGTTCGCATCCGACGAACATTCTGCTTACCTTCTGGATGTTAAACCCCATGAATTTGAGATCATTCCGGACCGTATCTAACATCTCGTCGTCTTGCGGGATGCCCTTGATGACCACCTTTAGTGGTTTCGCCTCTTTTGAACTGCACGCCAATATTGTTCAGTGCAGTAGTTGCCGTCCTGTATTATTTAGGGGTATTGAGGATCACCTTTATTCCATCGTTGGAAGTTTTTGTTGTTTTTGAAGTTATCCCGACTGAGGCTAATTTCTTCGTGTAATCCTCCTGTCGGTGGAGGATTAGTGACGGGATTCTTTCTTTCCGGATGGACATTTCTGGACCTTGCACTTCGACGTCCACCCGTTGCCGCTTGACACCGCCTTTCTTCGTGACGGTCTTGATTTCTTCCTCTTCGGAGTGGGCGTCTTCGTCATTTTCTTATTGGGAAGCTGCTGTGCAGACTTCCAATTTTGTTGTAGCGTTTTTCGATTGTTCTTAGTTCTTTTGTTGATGTTTCGATGGTAGTTTCATCGGTCTCTCACTTCTTCCCGTTGTGCCTCTTCTTCTTAGGACGCGGGGGATTTTCATCGTCGCCTTGTTCTACTGCGCGAGCTTCAGTGGTCTTGGTTATCTTATTTAAGGTTTTATTTGTCGATGTTGATGTTTTATTTCTCATCCCGTCGAGTCTCGCTACGACTGCTTCGTGTTGAGCTTTAAGCGTTTCTATTGTAGCCTTCGTTTGGTCCTGGAGTTTCGTGAATTGTCCGTCGATGTACTTCTCTTTGACGGCCACGTCTTCTCGTGCCCTTCTCCATTCTTCCAAGTAGAATAACTGTATGGGTCTGTCTGAGCCCATAACCTCTTCTTCGTGCTCGCTCTCTTCGTCCGACATCTTGATTGGCTTCTACGAGACCGGATCTATCTGGTTTAAACCACACACTTCCGGTGCGAAGATTTTTTTTTATGATTGTGGACCTGGGCAGGCTAAATTTGGCCTATCTTGCTGAAGCACTCAGGAACACTTAGGAGGATGGATAGAGGGACAATGAATTGCCAATAGATGCCTATGAACAGCTACCTTAAATTTTCTAATACATAAGTGAGAGGAAACCAGGAACTAGGGAGATCATTCCAGAGTTTAGAGGCCGTGTAGAAAAATGTGGACTGCGCCAGTTTGGTACGACAAGTGAAGATTTGTACTGCATACTGATTATGTGAATGAGCGAACCGAGTGTTTCTCGCAAAGATAGCCCGAGATGGTATCAAATAATATAATTCGGCAGCACAATAGCGGTTGTAATAACGATAATACAAAGAAAGAACTGAAACCATCCTTCTATGCTCAAGGTACTGTATGTGAGAAGTTAAGGACGGGTCATTTATAAGCCTAATCGCTCTCTTTTGAATACGATCAACGATATCGAGAGCGTATTGGAGAGCACTAACCCAGAGGTGAGAATTATGTTCCAGATGAGGCCGAATTTGGGCCTTATACAACAGAAGGAGTTGTCGAGAGGTAAAGTACTGCTTGGATCTGTACAAAAAGCCTATTTTACAAGCAGCTGTTTTGGTAGCTGACAGAAGATGGTCAACCCATGAGAGATTTGAAGATGTCATACCCAACAGAGTAATAGAGTCTGAAAACTTAAGAACTGAGCCATTCATACTTACAACAGGAAATGATCGATCTTTTTTGGCGGACACAAGGCAACACTGAGTTTTGTTAGCATTAAATTTAACTAGATTATTGCTTCCCCATTCGAAAATACGTTGAATGTCTTTGTTGATTGAATTTTCTATTTCAGTTAAGATTGTTGAATTACTGAAATAAAAAGATGAGTTCTCGTTTCTCATACGTCGTATGTTCTTTTTAAATGATATCGCTAAAGGCGTATTGAATGTCTAAAAAATTCTCGCCCAAAACACGTGTGTTCTGTTCAAGAGCTGGTCAAAGACTCCTATGGTTCTTGAAATATGCAGCTGTTTTAGAAATATTTTATATAAACCAAAAACTGCCTCCAACAAACCATGCCTCTCCGCGGCTGGATTTCTCTCAAAATCTAATCAGCCTAAGCCACATGAAAACAAGCTTAAGTACAAAATTTTAAGTACGTAGATATTTTAGTTCTGGAGTTATCGTGAATACTAGCATACATCCACACAGACATACAGACATACACACAGACACAGACAGACATCTAGACACGTACACCGATCTTGTCGAAACTTGTCCCAAAGTTGTAAAATGAGCTAATAAGTCGATTTAGGGATAGTGAAAAAAAGTCGATTGCATAACCTTCTACACCTACATATGTAGGTTGGAAGGTAAACATGTGAGACCGTAAAATTAATATGAGAAACAATGCTGAATCTTTCCCAGAAATTATTTGCAACTAATTAAACCGTGAATTTGGAAATCTGCAATACGGATAATGACATTGGAAACAACATGTCATTAAGGCGAATTCCATGTCGTCATTTTAAAGCAATTAAAGTCCAAAAAAAAAAACGTTAGATTTCCTGTTATTTTCACTAGATCTAGTTGTTTTTTTTCTATTGTGAATGCTTTTATTACTTTCATACAAAATCTTTCATAAGCTTGTACAGATATAATCAGATTAAATTTTGTTAAATTCTTTTTTAATTGTAACATTTTTATAGTTAGCCTCGTACGTAGAGGGTGCTCTGGAACGCTATTATCCAAATAAAATTTAATCGACTAAGAGTACGGTTAATTTTTATATGTTATAAATTTGTTTCATACTTTAATTAACATTAAAAGCTTCGTTCTTTACTGACTACGAAATGTTTCTATAATTTATATTGAAATACACTATTTTACAAGCACCATAGATATTTATAGTTACAGGTTTTGCTACTGTTTTGCCAATAATGTGGCGAAAATGAAAATCTAAGTGGAATTTCAAGCGCGAGTACTCGAAATATATAGAAACCATTAACTTTGTTAGAAATAAAATTTCTTAAGTGAATTAATGATAAACTTAATGCACTTTGTAAAATCTATTTTTAAGCAAAGAAATTAAATTCTGTATTTTTCCCAGCAATTTTGTACATTAGATTATTACCGTACTGCTGTTTTACTCAAATAAAAAATATATTTGCTGTATTTGCATTTCTTTTTCAAGATCTTATCTTTTAACTTTTTATTACAAATTTTAAATTTGCTTCTTAACCTTATTTCAAATCCCGGACTTTTATTACAAACATTATGAAGCTTGGCATTATATACTTATTACTAAACATCTCAAAACAAGATCTGTATCCGTCAAATAACAGTTTTTTCCAAAATATCAATTTATATCTAAGGGAGATAAATGATTATAAAATGTCAAACATACAATAAAGTTTTATTTAAAAGAAAGACATTTTCTGCGGTAACTAAATGATTGATGATTAAGTAAATCTACTTCATAACCTTAATCGGTTTCAATATTAACACTATATGGGTTTCTCAGCTAATACCTATGAAAAGTAATCTTATTTTAAAACAAAACCTCTACTTTAAAAGTTAGCAACAAGTTTTATTGATGCAGCAGGAGTCATACGTCATTTATCCTTTCGTTTATTATAAATCAAGTAGTATGTGATTACAACAGTGGCGTGACCGTTCACCTACCACTTTTTCCCTTATCAAGAATGTCATTAGAACAAGTTTGAAGTGAATAAAAACACGTTTTAATTGTTTTAACCCCTAGTGTATAATAAATTATACCCTTAAATACATGTCCTGTAGAGTTAACCGTATTTTGACATGATACCAATAGCATACTAAATCTCAGTTATGTTTGTCTTTAGTTTTGATGAACTGCATTGTTTATAGAGCGTGTTGTTTCAGAATACGTGCTCAGCGGCAGTCCAAGGGCTTCAGGGTATCCAGTCAGGTCTCCCATGGCAGCGAACGCAAACTCGCAGCATAGGTAAGTCGAATAAATTTAACTTTGAAAATGAAAACAGATAGTCGTATTAAGTTTCCGTACAAGAAATAAGTGTCTAAATTATATAAATTTAAACATGCGGCGGGTTCATTAAACATCTGGAAGCAATTACTAAAAAAAAATGAGTTCTTTATTTTTTTAAATGTGGATAATTACGTATCTTTGTATTTATTTTTGTTTATGTCAACGAAAAAAAAGGGGATTATGACATTCTTGAAATAATGATGCAAACTCCTCATTAATAGTCGTTTCTCGAGCATTTATCTTTTCAAATTGTCAAACAATTAGGGTCTCCCAATATGTTTCAAATTAACATTTATTTTCCGGAAAATCAGTAATTCGTTTTATTTTTCGGAATGTTTTTTTAGAAGTTTAATTATCTTAATATTGCATTTAGATTACCTATTAAGGTACTCTTCTTTGACATAGAGGTATTGTTATTTCAAATCCTTATTACTCAATGGCATATTACGTTTGAATCTATAATACAAATTATATTTATTTACTTAAGGGCTGTACACACGACGTCGCTGAAAAAGCCCACCCTCCGAAGCGATCCAACGTAAAAACTTTGGACACCCTTCAAATGTTAGCAATAACAAAAAACGTATTGTAATAGTTACGTACATTTTCCGTTATATTACGTGCACGTAGATATTCTCTTAAACAATCAGTTTGTTAATGATATAATTCTTAAGAAAATAGGTAATGTCTGGTTCGAAACTGACTTGAAAATCTGTTATATAAAAAGAAGAATTATATTTTTATATTTTTTATGAATGTAAATGTATGTGTATCCATAAAACCAAACAAATAAATGATCTTTTTTTTATTGCATTACAATGGAATTTGATAATAAATTTAAATGTCATTATGGTTTACTGTAAGGAATTTAAAACAGCTCCAAGTAATAGGAGTAATATATTTTTAGTATGATTTAAATTCAATGAAATTGTTGCGCAAAAATAAAAAATCAATTAATCTACGATGTAATTAGACTGATAGAAATACAAGTAACAATTCAATTCCAAATTGTTTTGATTTCATTATTTACCAGATAACACGGTGCTTGTTTTTTTTCCATTTTAACTCAAAACACTACTCGCAAAAGAGGAATATTTATAAAATCGTATTATCAAGGATTTAATTGAAGTAACAAAGTGTCCTAATTGATAAAATAAGAAACACGTTATTTGGCATATAATTGCCTCTTAATTGTGATTTAAACATAAAAATCCTTTAACTCTATAGATTGATAGGTACAAGTACCGCTAAAAATCGAATTAATATAAAAGTGGCAGTTTTTCAATCAAAAATGAAACAACTTTTTTTGAACTTACCAAATTCGTTTTCTTTTACCAACGATAAAAATGGAAATTAAATTAAAAAAATCGCATCCTTTCTACATTTTATATTTATTATTTATTATTATTAGCATTACAACAGAGTTAACGATTTAACTAAAAGTGAACACAACACGTACAACAAAATAATACTATCTAATCATAGTTTAATAATTAATATAAAATCCTTCATTTTTAATACGAAAACTTTCCCAAATCCTACGAACAGATAACATTAAAGCATCAGCAGTCCTTTAGCAAATGCTATTGTAGTTATGTTCGTTCCATTTCCTTACCATATCGGCCCAAAGGTTCTCGATTGGATTTAAATCGAGAGATTTACGGGGCCAACGCAGCAATACTATATTGCCAGCATTATATTAAAATTGCAATTGTCTTGGACAAAAGTGATCGGTCCATCACGTTCCTCTTCCGGGAATAAAATATGAAATTAATCCAATACTTCTATATATCGAATGGAGTTAGACACTAGAGAAGATATTTGCACCAATTCTCCAGTTCCATAGCCACTCGTTCATCCCCCTACACCTGTGGCCACACGCCCGCTTATTGCCAACGGCTTAACGTATCTTTCATTATACTTTTGTTTATCGGGGCGCCATAAAGTGACTGGAGCATCTTGCGATGATGAGAACGTCTTTTGATCAGAGAAAATCACCGTCGGCCAAGCTATCCAAATTATTATGACAGAAATCTAAACTCACTGCAGCATGCTCTGGAGAAAGTATAATCTTCCTAGCTGGTTTTCTTGAATGAATTCCATTTTCATGTAAACATCTCGATATTGTCTTTTCACTTCAATGGACTTGCAATCACTCCTTAACTTGAACGCAGTTAGTGAAAGGTGCATCATCTATTAAGTTTACTTTTCCTTGGTCCTGTTGTGTAGTGGTCACACGTGCCCTGCCAGGACGGTGAGTCAACAGTGATCTTTCACCGCCTTCTTCATATCGATCTCGCCATCTTCTTACTTCTCTTCTCTAAAATTACGAATAAAACTGGTCTTATACAAATGGAGTTAAAAAACGTGCAATAAATGCAAGCAAAAATAATACGATCAAACTATGTAGTACACATACGTAACAAAATTACTTACCGATAGGTTACATCGACGGGACACTTCGCTCATTGAAAGTCCACTATTCAATAAACCAAGAATAATTCCCTTAGCTACTTATTAAAATAAAACGATAAAACAATATAGTTACGACAAAATCAAGACGAGTTATGACTGAATATTTAATAATCATATGTTCTTTTATTTATACCCTGTTTTCACAAAGCAATTTTAAATTCTATTGTTACTTGTAGTAATTACATGCAATTACTTGAATGATATTGCAAATTAATTGGTTTTCGGCTTAACCTTTGTGCAATAATCGTAATTATTCTAAAAATAAAATATGCTGAATATACCAGAATAATAGGAAAATACATTCTTATACTTTCTACATGGATTGATTTCGATTACATCCTAAATAATTTGATAAGATAAATATTTGAATTGAATTGAAAAACGTTATAATTGCTAAAATAAAAACTGGTTATTTGGCATAAAATTTCCCATAGATAGAGTGGCATTATTTAATTTACACAAATCCCAAATGCTTTTCTAAGAAACCGGAAACGTTAAAAATGTCAATTTGGGTTTTTTGAAATATAATGCCCACTTATGGGAAATTTTATAAACAAACTAATTTTGTTGTATTGTAATTTAACGACCCACAGTTTCACGCCAAAAAATTCCTAAAGTAGAATTTCTTCAACATCTGAATCACGATTAATTTTATAAGAAAATTTCACAGCAATACCTTTTAACCAATCAAAATGGGTTTTTTTGACAGGTCATCTTGGCAACGTATGTATGTTATCGGGGGTAATACCATAAGAGATTGGTATTTATCCGGACAAGCTTTCATTTTGAATGAAATCATTGTTCCTTGGTAATTGACGAGAGCAAATAACATGGTACCTTTCATTTGCTCGAGTCTTGTTACCTATAAGCAACAAAGCTTAGGTTTTCTCAAAATGAAAGTTTGTTCCGGGAATAAATACAAGCTCGAATGGTATTTGGTAAGACAATTTAATGAATCGTTATAAGTTTTGTTATTAACGAATAAGTTAAAAAGTATGTAATTAAAAATTATTATTAATTTTATTAAATACGTAAATAAAAAGTTTACCAAGAGTAGAATTTAAACCTACGACCTGCATTTTGAAAGAGTACCTTGGCTCATATTCCATTACGTAATTTGATTGTAATCTCATTATATTTAGAATTTACATCAGTTCTACATACATAAGACAAAATTTACATCGATTGTGGCTTGTATCTCGATAGCGCAGTTGGTTAGCGCGGTACTCTAGCAAAGTACATGGCGTAGGTTCAAATCCTACTGAGGTAAACTTTTATTTGTGTATTTAATAAAATTAATAATAATAATGAGTCATTTAATTAAAAGTTAATGAACTATATTTATAGTGTTACCGACATAATTTAACTATCGTTACCATGGACACATTAACATGTAGTTTATCCACTAGCAGTGTATCCAATGTGACTAAACGTATATTAAAATGCATTGTATTTGACAGATGAATTAAATTGTCGGAAATTTTCTCTACGGTAAGTAACCAACACCGAATTCAAGTGAAAATTGTTTCACATAATGACAGAATAATTTTTGACAATTTTTTATTTAAACGTGTTTACAAGTCGCAAAACTTTGTAGGTTGCTTAATTCTCTTTGATACTAATAACTGATAAGTAAGGCTAACAATCTTTAAGATCAAAATTGTAGCCGGTGCATAGGATGTACTTAGCTAACGCTGATACAGTTGATAAGTGTGATTTTTGCAGGAGATGCGAACAGAAAACAAATTGATGAATCTTTAAGAAAGGTCTAAAAGTCGCCATTTTATGGCATAAAGAATGACAGGACTTAAATGATATTACATTACAGTTAGAGGTGTACTGTTTGAGATTCTTATGCAAAATTTAAAGCATTTTGGATGCAAATGGACATTGCATTTGCTGCACAGAAAAATTGTATGACGTTTTCAAAGTCGACACCTTCTTGCCTATTCTTCATTTTCCACGATGATGTGTCGAATGTTATCATAGCGAATCTCAAGGGATGAACTGTTAGCAGATGGACGGCCTTTGTATCGATTAGATCCTGAAGGCAGGTTTTGTTCGATGTCTGATTCCGGTTTTTCAGTTTCTTCGTAATAATTGTAGGTTTCTTCACTTTGGATCACAGCAAGAACCAAATAAGGCTTGAAATCTAATTGGTCCATTTTACTATTTTGTACAAATCCACATAGTTTTTAATCATTCACTACTGCACTCGCAATCACATTGATGAACAGAGGCCACCACCATTTTTTACCACGTATTTTGATTCTATAATTTACTATTCCATTGCCATGCAAATTTTCCCCTCCCATATGTTTGTTATATTCATTGATCATCTGAGGCGGAGGTATAGAATTGCTTTGCTCTCTCTCTTCACTTATACCTTTTAGTATTTACGTTTTGAAAAATTTAAGTTTGTGTGCTTATTGCTGCTAGTACTGAATTGTCTTTCCACCTAACAACAGCATTTTCAATTCGTTCATCAAAGGCAAAGTAAGACGAACGTCTTTCTTTTTTCTCCATTCCTTTGGTCGTTTGTGTAGGACATTCAGGAAGCCTACACCTCCATACAGTTCCTGCTGCAAAGCAATGAGCTGAATAGATTATAAGACGAAAAGAAGCTAGTTACAACATCCAGGAAGTCCATAACAACTCGGACTGCATAAACACCAAACTTAAATCCAGGTTTCCGTCTTATAAACATTTTAGCAAATTGTCTCCCAAATAGGGAACCATTTCCTCATCAATTGTAAGATTATGGCAAATTTTCCAAATTGTAAATTTCTATTGTTGATCTCGTCAAAAAAAGGTCGTAGTGTAGCAAATTCATCATATTTGTCTAAAACTTTATTGTCTGATATATTACATATTTCTTTTGATTCGATCTGTTACGGCTCATTACACTTCTTACTCTCAAGGCGTTTATCTTTGTCTTTTGACCAATGCATTTCCATTCAACGTCGAGTGCGGTAACCACATAAAATTTAAATTGCAATAAATCGTTTAAATTTTGTTAACGATTATTGTCGTTGGCGTACTTTACAGAACAATCAACAATTTTAGACATTGTGAAAGAATAAATAAAAAATTCCTAATTGAGATTTTCCACCTAAACAAACCTCATAATTTGTTGACCGCTTCTGCAGAAATCGGTGATGCGTAAACACAAGCTCATCTTTTTCCCATTTTGGTACCTATTTTTTTAGTTTTGGATAACTTAGATCTTTTTTGGGAGTCGTTTAAGCTACAGCTTCTGACAGAGGTTTAGCACATTTTTCACTATGTAAATGAATTTCTAATGTCATAACAAACAAAAATGTATCGATTGAGATTTGAACATTAGAACGGTAAGTTTGCACCTCGGTCTAGCTCAGCGAGACACATTGCTTACGAAACTTGCTGTAGGTTGAGAACTCATTTTAACAGGTTGGGAGGGAGGCAGAGGTATATCCACAGCTGTAATCAGTCAAAAATTTGATTCATTAAAAGTAACTCAATTTTATAGGTTTAATTATTAAAATACAACAAAAATTGAGAAAGTTGTACATTAATACCGCAAGTAATCTGAATAACACTAAACAGCTGTATTTTTTGTATATTTAATAAAACAAAATAATACCTGATTAATTTCAGTATGAAACCAACTAAAGCAGTACTTTTCGTAAAGCTTTACGATATTAACTAATTTCTAATTCAACACTAACTATTGAAATATATAACTTATCTTTACGTAGAATTCAAAATGAAAGATGATCAACACTGTGCATCTTTAATAATGGCGTCTACTTGACCTATGTCCACGAACATTACAGTTACAAAGTTATGCACTCAAATACATTTATCTTAGAAAACGTAACCAGTCAGCTGTTTTTTTTCATTATAACCGTATCAAAACAACACTATAATGACTTTCATCTACTTAAAACGTACTTTGCACTAAAAGGATATGTACTTACATTTTCTTACACTGAAAATAAATACAATATATTAACTTTATTTTGAAACGAACTGCAGTTTGAGAATTTCATTTCCTGTCAATAGTATAAACATACGGTACGATAAGGTATTATTGTCTTCGTACAAATAAACGAAATGTAGACCAGACTACTGAAGCAGATGTTGAAACAACAAAATCAGGCTTGGACAACGAAAGCAAAACAAAGGTATCTCCATCTTTAATTCTTCAAGATAAAATTGCATTATCATTCCCATGTTTTATGTGTTTAATGACGTCATCGACCACGTTTTCCTATACCATCAATTACTATACGAAATTCATTAGCACATGGATATTTTCTGTATACATGGACTTTCTTTAATGCCAGGGGCATTCCCCTATTAAATATAATATCTACAAAATCTAATCAAAAGCCGTTACATACCTGATACAAGGGAGTAATACTTAAAAATTTACAACGTACTGCATCACAAGGTAGAGCGAATGAAAATGAGCTGTCACGTTGCGCAAAGAACAACAAAATTGATGCGGCTAAAACTACAGACGATATATACAGGGGTATTCGTAATTATGTACACTAAAGAGAAAATATCGACATATACCAAAATTTAATGAAAAAAAGGAATGCCTAAAGATACCAACGTAATGTAAATATTTGACTGGGTATACTGGGAAAAACTCGTGGAAGTTTTAAAAATAAAAGGAGTGCACCTGAGAGAGAGAGAGAGAAGACTGTAACCCGTACATGCAACAAAAAGCCAATATAAGAATTGGAGACACAAAGAGAGACAGATTTGAATTTGAATAAGGAGTAAGGCAGACTTGCTCCTCCTCCTTTTAATTTATATATATGGAAGGTTTGACTGAGAAAAGCTGGACAAATGGTAAGGATATTAGTATAGGAGGAAGGAATATTGTAACCATAACGTTTGCAGACGATAGTATTTGCTCAAAGTGAAAAAGAGCTAAAAGAAATGTTGAAGCATCTAGACGAGCTAAAAATCGAGTACGGACTGAGGATAAATAAAAACAAGACTAAAGTAATGAAAGTAAGGGAACAACAGTAAATTAAGGTGATAGTGAATGGAAAGAGGCTAGGACATGTTGAAAGATATAAGTATTTAGGCACAGAAGTAATGCAAGGATGGATATGTGAAAAACAAATAAAGACGCGTATAGCAATGGCAAAAAACGCCTTCAATGGGAAGGCCAAGATTTTGAGCAGTAATATGGACATATGCCTAATGCGTGGAGAAAGGATACTGAATATCAAGTGGTTAGATAAGGTAACGAATGAAGAGGTTTTAAGCAGAATTGAAGAAGAGCGTAGGTTGTTAAAAATCATGTCACAGAGACAGGGCAAATGGTAGGGGCATATCTTAAGCAGGAACTTCCTAGTAAGAGACGTGATCGAGCGGTTGGTTAACGGAAGCTGGAAAGGGGAAGACGAAGAAGGAAAACGATTGACGACTTGAAGGAGGGAGATGGATATGGAGGTGTAAAGATGAGAGAAGCCAAGACGAAGATCAACTAACTACTAAGGAGTTACAGTAATGCAGAACACCCATGATGATGATATTTAGGTAACTACTTCAAATAGTTTAACTTACGGCAACGTTGCTTAGGTTTTCATAATTATTATTAATTTACACGACATTTTCTAAAGCTTTGCACATCCATATATCAGAATTTCACCAGTAATTCTATCCACACCTGCAGATTCACCATGCTTCAACTATTGTACAGCTCTGTTTACCTGATTCATCTTAATATTCCTTTGATTCATTCCTTATCTCCTCTACATTCTCCTGGTTTAACCCCTCAATAAGCTTACACTCACTTCCGTACAAACATTCAAAGTATTTTTGCCAGAATTTTCTCAATACGAACTCGTCTCATATTAACCCATATTATCCACCACTCCAATTGAGTCCTTTTTACGCCATGTTTTCTATTTCTTACCCACTTCCTTAACAGTGCCTTATTCTCTTCAAAATCGTTCGGCATTTTCGCACCTCCCAGTGTCCTCAATTTCCTCTTTACCATCCTTACTGACTCGTCATACAACCACTTTTTTTCCGTCACACTTTGCATTAATTATTGTCTTTTACCTTTGCTTACACACTACCGTTTTTAGAAATTCACTCCACCAAGAGCTCTTTTTCTGCTTACACACGGTAGCATTTCCACATATCTGTTCAGCACAATTTACAACAGTGTCTTTTAAGTACATCCACGCACTTTCACTATCATCGTTACTTATTTTCTCGTTCTATATAATTGTATGCACACTCAAATCTTTGTTTAAATCATTCTCACATCCTTAGCGACCCTATCTTAATTATGGACTTTCGCTCTACCTTCAACTTTTTTCTTCATACCTACTTTTGCCCTACAGATACAACTAAAAAGTGGTCTGTTCCACAGTCCGATCTACGTTTTAATTGTGTATCTCTGACCTGATTTTTAAGTCTTTCGCATAAACGATCAAGTTGATAATGCTTTTATAGATTCACATCTCTGCCGTGTATACTTATGAACACCTTTACAGATTTATTTTAACACAAATATTCACCATCTTATAAACTTTCCTAGAACGCGTTTAATTTAATATAATTACTCTTTTACATAGCTTACATACATTCAATATGCATTACTCATCGTTTCATAAATTATCACATTCCTGATCGTTCTCTCCATTTACCGGTGCGTAACATTCATTAAATCGATCTTTCGAAAACACGAACGGATACAAATTCATTCAGATGAACACACCATGTTCCTCTTTTACTTACAATCACTGTAACTCCTTTCGCAATGTTCTTTTGTTTCAACCCCAGACCATAGAGTCTGGCTAACATCGTCTATCTCCACATCTTTCCCATACTTACCTCTAACATTCCACGTACCAACTCGCCATTCCGTGTTCATGTATGTTTTAAGCCCAGCCGCTCTTCGTGACTAGAGTGGAGATCTGAGGTTCGAGGCATACCAGTTTCTTAAGAAACTGAATAGCAGGTACACCGGTTACCAACCAAGCCGTATTTCAGACGACGTAACATTTCCTACTAGCTGTATCGTCCTGCTATCGATCAGTGTTAACATATAACAAAGTTTCTAACGTAATTATCAACAGCTAGAATCCCCACCCACAAGATACTACCTTACCGGCCGAAAGTGGTTACCGATGCTACGGCCACTTGGAGGTCTTTTATTTTTATAATGTGTGCGGCTCCTACGATTTCATTGACTATACATTTTATCTCTTTTTGTTCACTCTTGCTAAGATGAACAACATGGGTTATGTCAAATATTATTTTTCATTAACCACATACGGCGTCTATTTTTCAAATACCACTAGGTGGTATGGACCGTTGTACATTAGGATCAAGGTACACTTTTCTGAGTTATCTCGTTAGCATTGTTTTATCCACTTTTAAATATTTCTACATTAATTTGGAGACTAACAATATCAACACACCCTCTTTACACACTGATTTACTGATTTAGAGTAGTCTAATGGATAAGTAAAATTTGTATAGTTTATATTTTGTCTATAACCGTTCACAAGCATCAAACGCATTGTAGTCGCAGTACTTATTTAACCAATAGTTAACGTCTGTCATTTCTCTTATATTTGATGCTGATATCATGCAATGTAAGGTTTAAAAACGTATCATGTAGGGCCTTTTTGACACTTTTAATTTTGCAAAAATTAAGGAACCGATCCCTCAAACTATCAAACAATAGCTATCACTTCCATTCTATCGAAAATCATGGAAAAATTCATCAGCTACTTTCGTTCCTTAAGTCCAATAAACTCCTCAACGATCATGAGTATGGGTTCAGACAGAGTCGTTTAACGGCTGATCTTCTTTCATGTATCACCCAACTTTCCAAGAACACATTAGGAAGGTCAGATGAAACAGTTTAAATATTTCAAAGGCTTTTGGCCACGTTTGAACCAAGAGCCTACTTGCCAAGCTCACCTCGTTCGGCTTATGTGATAAGCTCATCAATTGGATCTCCAGCTTTCTTGACAAAAGACGTATACGTGTTGTCGTCGATGGCTTCTTTTCGAAAGAAACTACTATTAACGCGGGCATACGCCAAGGATCAGTGATGGCTCCCACACTTTTCCTACTATACATAAATGACCTGATCTCCTCGACAAACTAACCCGATCCATTTCTTTACAGACGACAGCACTCTACATTGTAGATGTTCTCAGTTTTCCCACAACAGTAAGTCTAGTCAGGACGTTAAGGTGAAAATGGCAGCCTCAATCAACAGAGACTTAGAACGTATCCTTAAATGGGACAGGAATAATCTACTCAGGTTCCACGCCTACAAAACCCAGCATTATCTTGTGCCCGCGAAGAAAGACCGATCATCGTCTACTATAAATATGAATGGATTAAATCTCCAGTTTTCAAACTCTAGTTCTATTGTCCGTATGATCGACTCTTTCGTGGGCTGCCCACCTTCTATCATCTGCCCGTAAACTGGGCTTTCTATACAGATCTAAACAGCACTTCACATCGCAACAATTCTTTTTACTGTATAAGGTTCAAATTTGACCTCATCTGGAATACAATTCCCACCTCATCCAAAAAAGAGCTGTTAAACTTATAAATGGCCCGTCTTTAACTTGTGACCTACAGTTTCTTAAGCATACAAAAATAGTTTCGGTTCTTTCCTTGCTCTATCGCTATTACAGTGGCAAACGTGGCTCCGAAATATACTCCTTCGCAGGCCATTTTCGCTAGGAACACTCGGTTTGCCCATTCACACCATAATTACGCACTCAAAAGTCCATCTTGTCACACTAAACGGCCACCAAATTTTGGAATGCACTACCCAGTTCCTGTTTTCCTCCAAACTTTGTTTTAAGCAAATTTAAGGTAGCCGTTCATAAACACTTCTCGGCAGCCTAATAATATCCCTAATCCCCTCCCAGTGGTCCTGAGTCAAATCTTATCCTGTTCAGGAATACTATTAGTAAAGAAATCTAAATGTTGGGTTACTATTAACTAACTGTATTTATACATGATGTACAATTATGCCCATTTTACTTGATTCAAGTAGATCACTTGATTTTAAACTCTGACGGACTCTTTACAGTCCCAGGCTAGATACATTTATAGTATATTACGTAATAAGTGTTGTAAAAGGCATATTACGCACGAATGGAAAAATTACGCACGAAGCCGCGTAGCTATTTTATGCTATTTACTATTACGTCGGTTTAATTATCATTAGAAACATTATAATAATTATTTATAGTTACTATACAATTATTAAATTTATTAGAAGTATCTCGATTTGTCGATTCATATGACGTAATATTTTCATTTGTTGAGGTAGTGTTAATTACTATTATATAAAATAACGGAGGATATTTTCGATGGGGAAAGTTTTTTCTTTTTAAGGAATTGTCAACATGACCTTCTATTACTAAATTAGAAAATTTTCATATAAGTATTCAAACTGTGCGTTTTGTTTACGAAAACTACGATTTGTTTACCGTGCGTAATGAGCTATTTACTGAGGCTGTGTGTCGTGTGTTTTTGCCTATTTTCTACAGTGGTCGTAGGTAAATTTATTTACAATTTGCATTACAAGCTACAATGAATTTACACACTGCAGAAAATAGTAAATTCTGACCTGAAGGTCTAGGAATGAAAGCACAACTATTTTCTTTTTCGCGTGCAAAATATGACAACAAAACTGTTGTCCTCGGTACGTAATGCTCTCCTATTTTAGAATGTTGACATAACTAAGGAGCAATAAAAAATGCACGATAGTTCGAGTAAGGATAAAATAAAGTATTTACGTGGATACAAGAGTGCACTTAGTATTTATTACCGCACTCATTTGTAACGGAGAGAACTTTAGCGTGTACCTACCCCTGTAAGTGAATTAATGGTAAAATTATTATACTTGGAAAGTTTGCAGTACAGTAAAATCTTTTCGTAATGCAATAAGTATTAATTACTCATTGACTAAATTTTATGAGAAGAGTATAAACCTAACGAACTTAACTGAAACACAAACATTACTGTAAATGATAAAGCGAGCAATACTAATATTATTAAACGATATCAATTTTGTGTAAGTTATAATAGTACGTACACGTAGGTATAATGTTTAATATAACCGGTAAACGTATAATAACCTCCTCACTAGTGGTAACACTACTTAAATTACGAATAATTGGCTAAATATTATTTTGTTTACATAACTGTAAACATAATGTTGTTGCATTATATATTACACCACTTAGATAATTAAAATAAGACCTAAGTTAGTGTTCAACACTATTAATTTAATGTGATTAATGTTGGCACACTTAGTTTCATCGTGAGAGTTTACATTCAAAATTAGCTTATAGTAAAGTAATAGCTAGAACATGTTTCATTATTACATTTAGTTTTCAATTAACAAATATTTTATTAATAAACAATTTGGTAATGTAACTTAGATTCACATTGTTTGTTTTAATGTAATGGCTGGTAAAACGCTGTATACACTCATAGCAGTTATTTATTTTTTTTATCCAATAAATAAACATTTTTTAATTAAACCATTATTTTTGTTCAAAATCACGATTCGTTTATTTTATGAGTTACCAGTGATTTAAATAACAAGACGAATTTTCAATTTGAAAGTCTGACATGAATTCTGTTTGTTTTAATTTTGCTTGTCATTTTATTGTTACAGTTACAACATTATCTGCTGTAACAGATAATTATAAAAAAGGTTGTGAGTGTAATATAGGGTGTTTAATAATGGAGGAGTATATAAATACATGTTACAGCTTATAATAATTACTCTACAAAACGCCAGAACATTAAAACGAAATTGGTAACTATCTACACTTTAGTTTTAGGTGTCCGAGATAATTTAGTTTTTCCAGTTGACTGGCGTCCCTACCATCCTCTTCTATTGAAAGCTAAGTAGTCACATGGTTTAATGCTTTATTTAACTACTATTATGAAGATAAGTTGCTGCTCTCGTTACTTATAAGGTAATAAAACTAATGGAATATCGCCCAATTAAAGGATACAGAACTAAGACGCTATTTCCTTATATGATATATAAACGAAACGTAAAACTTAAATAAATTGTTCTTTCAGTATTAAGACTGATAAAATATTACAGAAAAGTGATCTTCTGAGAATAGTTTGTAACGTCCCCCAGGTATCCTATCATGAAAAGTGTAATTTGAACTTATTTGCAAGAATGCAAATTCAAGAACAAAACAATCGCTAAGTGATGTATCTTGACTTTACTGACAATAATGTTACTATTACTCAAATTAATTGCTTGACTTACTATGAATTTCCTGGCAATAATTAAAACATTCACTGTAACTAACTTTTTCCCCCGATTTCAAACTAACTATATGTACTCCCGAAATAAACCCCCTTTTTTTCAAAATTAATAAAAAAACAAAAAATTATCATGTTGGAACAGTTTCATATTAATTATGGAACGACATCTTAATTTTAAAAATATGTATTCGTCCGTAGCAAGCGCTACATTTAGGTCTCAAGTTTCACCGTACCAAACAAAGATGTCTTTGATTGCAGTGTGCACCGACGTAATTACTTACTAAACTAGTAACATTTTTACACCAATAATGTGCGCCTAAGAATTTCCAACAGCTCGTTACGCCCCTTCAGCAGCTTTTAAGCGTACACCTGCTGGTTAGACCTCAAACACATGTTTTTCAACCCTTAGTCAAATATGTTACAAAAATAAAATATCCCGACTTAATATTTAATAAAATATGTTAAACCGCATTAATTAACTTTTCTATCGCGGTAATAATTGCGATTTAAAAAATGTTTGTTGTAATAATTAAATTTTCGCGGTTTGCTACCTACAGAACGCACCTTTGAAACGCCCAGAAAAACGTTTTCAACATCCTTCGCTTTGGATCGCGATCCTTCGCTACCTTCTGCTATGAACTAGAGCCGTTAGTACTAAAACAAAACTTAATTAGTGACCAGCTTAACTAGGCAAGCTACACGTATATTAGACAACATGCTCAATAAACAATCAGAGAATATGAATAAAAAATACACGCATGAAATGATATGAATAATAAAAATAGAAAAAATAAGAACAAAAAAATAAAAAATGGGTATATACAACCAGGCTTCTACTTATTTTTGGCAGATTAGTAATGTTATAATTCCCTTGATAGAATCCATCTCTTCATCCAACAGCCGGTACACGTTTGCGTGGGGTTTAGCTATAATACGAAAGGAGCCGGAATATAAGGGGAGAAACTTTGATATTTATTTCCTGGAGGCGTCCGAAATATTACTTTCCTTAAGTAAAACGTAGTCGTCGGTACACAGTCTGTCACCTTAGTGTTTGAAACCTTGTACTCGCGCTCTTACACTTCTGTCCAAATTCTAACGAACCTTATTCCAAATCACCGCCGGCGCGTCAGTGGTGGAGATGGGCAGATGGTCCCTCCGGAACATTTACAATATCACAAGGGGGTTAACCCGTGCTTAAATGGGGAACGATATGAAATAGACATTCTATATATTTAACGTAATTAGCCCAACAAACATGCGCATTTCGCCAGTAGACTCTAAACAGCCTGCTTAGTTCTCTCAGAACACGCTGTGAATTACATGGCCTATGGAACCGGTGTATTGAAGATAATTTCTCGGGATCAGATTTAATGCCCCTAGTAGTTATATTGTCCCAATAATTTTACCTCGGGCAATGAAAAAAAATCGGTTTTTCTAATATTTATGGTCACGTTGGCCTCTTTAAATCGAACAAAAAGTTTCCGAAGATGTTCTATATGATCACAAGACGATTCAAATACAACCAAAAGATCGTCAACGTAATTGAATACAAACTGGCGTAATTCGGGCCCTAAAATCACATCCCTAGCTCGCAAAAAAAACTTAGTTTCTCCCACGGTCGTTTACCGAAGAGCGAGGAGGGGTCACATTAGCGATCGAAAATGGTGTAAGTACGCTAAAATGAGGTAACCACGCCGGCGATTCCCTAGCAACGTTTACAGCCTAAACTCGTGAAACGTCATTTCTCGGTTTCTTTGCTTCTATAGCCGATAATCAAGTTTTGGTCTGAACAGATTCCCCATAATGACTGAGTGGCAATAGGATATTGATGCATTATTTCGTACAAAATAACTCCCTCAGAGATGGGAGGATCAAAAAGGCGATAGTCATTAATTTGTTTCAGAAAATATTCGGCTAGAGACAACCGTTTTTCTTGGCGATAACACATGTTATAAAGTTTATTGCTTTCAATGACCTCTTTCTCGGGTGACCAAAAATACGCCAAAAAGCTTCTCTTCAACGAACCGTAATCTCGCCAATCGGCCTCATTTATCAACGGCGAACTTTGGGCACCCGCTTCTAGACACATTTTTGCCGGTCTCAAGTAATCCTCATTCGACAAATGGTGCGATTCCCCAAACTGCTGAAATTTACGTAAGAAAACAACGGAGTGCAACCAATGGTTACCGCGAAAAATTGGCCGCTCTAATTTTAAAGGGGGCCTAGTTTTATTAGATAGCGCCAATAAAATATTGCGACATTCAGTATCTGAAAAGCTAACATCATTTTTGAGAAGACTGTTTATAATCAGGGAGTGTATTGCCATCTCTGTTCAGTTTACGCGGAGTAGAGGTAATAAAGCATATTTATGACACTAGGTGACTGACCTTCAAAAAAATACGACGAGGGTGCTTTGTCCGCAGATAGGCCCGAACCCTGTGCACTATTTGGACATCCGCTTCCGGGTGTGGTGACTAGCTTTCCGATGGTTCTCTGCATCACCGCGCTTTGTTCGAGGAGAGTTTCCAGCAATCTTCCTTGATTCCGTACAACCACCTTTAAACCTTCCAGTTCGGCGACTGCTCTCTGCAGATCCCATCACCGGGTTTTGTCCATTATCGACACCTTGGTGGATGCCGTATATTTCTACTCCAAGAACTTCCGATTGGTCCATAATTATGGGCATAAATTAACAAAAATTAGTATTATCTTAGTTACATTTACGCAACTTTAAACCGTTAATAATATTATTAACCTGAAAGCAAGGGTTGAATGTTTCATTAACTCATCGTTCGAGAAGGATTACTGCTTAATTAAAATAATACAATTGCAAATTTTAGCAAAAGAAATATATGTATATATTATATATATATATATATATATATATATATATATATATATATATATATATCATATATATCACGTGATAACAAGAAACAAAAAGCTATTTTTAGGCTTCCATGTAAAATCCCAATTATTGAGAATTTATTGCAAAGTGATAAACTTAACAATTCATTAAAAATCAGAAAAGTCGGTTGTATGTCTAACAACTCAATATTTTCATTGAGGCAAGTACCTTAAAAAAAACGACGAGAAAAAAAAATTAATAAAAAAAATTTGTATTATCTAAATAGAAAAACATAGCTATCTGCAAGTACAGATAATAGGCACAACACCACAATATTTTGAAGATCGGTACATACAATTAACAAACTGGAAGGTAACACATTTAAAGCCTTACATACAACATCGCTAGTACTTTTAATATATATATATATATATATATATATATATATATATATATATATCAACGATTACATACTTCGGTGTTCCTTGGCATCCCAAAGGCGGCAGTTACGCACTTGTACCTCTGCGGCCTAAGCGGTTCACCATAAACAAACATTCACCCTTCCCAAAAATATGTTACATAACCAGTATCAATTGTCAACAAACAAGCCTGAAAAAGTAATAATACTGTAGTGTAATACGAATAAAGTCTAAATACTAACTCCTAACTGTCCTTAATCTAATATTGTAATTTAATAAATCAAGAAGTCAGCGCTTTCTAGAGTAATTGCAATTTGTAATTAATAAAATTTCTTGATCAGTGAAAGAAAACAATTTTTGCACAATTATTCCATAAATTATTATGAATTATTCAGTTCTACATACATGAAGACAAAATTTACATCGATTGAGGCTTAAATCTCGACAGCGCAGTTGGTACTCTAGCAAAGTACAGGTCGTAGGTTAAAATCCTACTCGAGGTAAACTCTTTATTTATGTATTTAATAAGATTAATAATAATTTTTAATTCCATGAAATCTTATTTGACTTAGGAGGAAATTATTTCCCACCGACCCTTCATTACAGAAGTTAATAACCCTTCACCTTCACAATGCATGTTTTTCAACAAAACAAAAAAAATTAATGGTTTTGGATTTGTTCAAATCTAAACAATTAAACCTTTCCTTTTCATCATTTTTTTTTCTGTTTAATTAAAAGTGGAAAAGTTACTGTAATAAAAACGAACAAGAAATGAACACGCCCCTAATGCAACGCAACCCCATCTTGGTCACACACCACCAATTTGTAGAGTCCCCCTGGTACCCTTCCTTGAAAAGTGTAATTTGAACTTATTTGCAATAATACAAATTTAAGAACAAAACAATCGCTAAGTGATTTATCTTGACTTTACTGCAATAACGTTACTATTACTCAAATTAATTGCTTGCCTTACTATGACTTTCCTGGCAATAATTAAACCATTAGAACTTATTTACCAGTCTGATATTTAATTACTCGCAAACCTCAAGTCTGATCAAACGAATTGGCCGTCTAGTGGTAGGTACGTTGTGCTATTTGACTAAGATAGGCTGGACGAGATTAAGTGTTACATCATGTGGGACAGGTAAACAATGAAATGTAACCTTACAAGGGTAAGTTGTAAATAGATCATAACATCATGACCGCTCTATAAGGTTGAATGCGTTAGAAAAACACAGCGCCCGTTTCTCAGATTAGACATTCATCTATACAACAATAAAAACAATAAAAACAAAATTCTAGGTGCACATTACAATTAATAACCGAGCAGTATCCTGTACCTGTTCGCCCATGCCCACCTCTACACAAATATAAATATAAACACAAACAACAATGCTGATTTACACAAATACAAGAGTGAAGCTACCTCACTCTTGTATTTGTGTACTATCTTTTATTTTAACAGATTTCAGCTTAATGAGCCCGCGTGCGAATGCGATACCTTTACAAGGTAATGCTCGATTTTTAATACCTTATATAGGCTTGTAGAATTATTTGTTGCCAGCCTTAATTTACATAAAAATATCTACTTACACTTGAATATATATTCCTTTAATTGATCACAGACACAAATCGTTAACATATGCAGTTTAACTTCTAAAAGGAAAGAAAGAAAGAAAAGAAATTATCGTTGGCTAATTCAAATGAAAATGCACACGCAAGAAATATTTTAAAGACAAACTGTTTACAATGAAGGTATTTAATTAACCACAACGATCTGGCTCGATGGAGACTCTAACTGTAACTAACTTTTTTCCCCCGATTTCAAACTAACTATATGTACTCCCGAAATCAACGCCCTTTTTTCAAAAGCAATAAAAAGACAAAAATTATTATGTTGGAACAGTCTCATATTAATTATTGAACGAGATTTTAATTTTAAAAATGTGCATGCGTGCGTAACAAGAACTACATTCAGGTCTCAATTTTCAACCTACCAAACAAAGACGTCTTTGATTGCAGTGTGTACCGACTTAATTACTCACTAAACTAGTGACATTTTTACATCATGAATGTGCGCCTAAGAATTTGCAATGATTCGTTACGCCCCTTCAGTAAAGCAGCTTTTAAGTGTACACCTGCTAGTTAGACCTCAAACACATGTTTTTCAACCCATAGCCAAATATTAGTTACAAAAATAAAATATCCCGAAAACCATGCTCAATAACGACTTAATATTTAATAAAATATGTTAAACCCCATTAATTAACTTTTCTATCGCGGTAACAATTGTGATTTAAAAAATGTTTGTTGCAATAAAATTTTCGCGGTCCTCTACCTACAAATTTGATATAACTACCATTCATAAAATTAATCAACATGTCATTTTCGTATGTTACGTTTTAAATGTCTTTGTTTTTGTACGATTAAGATCGTTGTGCGCGAAAAATGTAGTTTGTAATAATGGTTTAGGATGCTGCGCCTTTTTTTGAAAATGATTAATATCAAGCTGAATCTTGGTGAGTAGCTTCGTTTTGACGAGACTCCCAAATTCTATCTACGAAAATTCTCTATAGAGGTAGCTAATAAAGGATACACGTGCAAAACATGTCGAATGGGTAATTACACAAACTTTATTACTAACAGTTAATTTTTTACTTCAACCTTTAGGTAATTTTAAAAGTACTCGAAAAAACTCTTGTCCTAAAAAATTAATGGTTCAACGAAAGCATCCCCCACCGCCAACATGTACCAATAACTAGGTCCTAAAATTATTACTAACCAGCTGATTTTTTTACTATTCTTTCATTAATGTTTGCACAATTATATGGCCACATTGTCCTACAAATCGAATGGTATGTTTTCCCGATCCTACGCTCGGAAATCATCAGTTCTACAAAACTTTATTTCGAAAATGGAAGTTCCGCCAGTTACATCTAGACAGATATATTAACTGTAAGTATGTGCAAATATTAATAAGGAAATGTGGAGACAGTGGATCTGTGAATGATATTTAGCACCATCCAAATCGAACGGTGAGAAACAATGCCATAGAAATATCGGTTTTGGGACATGTAGCACATGACAACACCCAAAGCACTAGGCAACAGGCTATATCTTCAGGAGTTTCCGCACATCAATACAAAGGATATTGGAAGATCATAAATTTCATCCTTACGAGTTTACAATAGATAGTTGGAGTTCTGTCTAGCAATGAGCCAACAGTTAATGAACAATGGAAATTTGCTGTTCTATTTGTTTTTCAGACCGGCGCACGTTATATTTACACGGTGCTGTAAATAGAATCCAACCCTCGTAGATTTAGAGAGATCCACTCGCAACATACTCAAAAGTTAAACGTTTGTGCGGGCATATTAAGAAATAATATTGTAGGACCTCATTATCCCCGAGTGGGGATAAAATAGAAAACCATAATAACCATAACGAAAACAGTCTTTACTTCCAACATGATGGAGCACCGCTCCACTACGTAGCTCTGGAACACTCACTTTTCTGGTCAGTGGATTGACAGACGAGGTCTATTAAGTTGCGTTTTTTATGAATCATCCTGTATAAAGAAATTTCGACAGCTGAGATTATTGAAAAAGGATTACTAGTTCGAATGTATCCATAGAAGCGATAGTGTACAAAGTTTCCGAAAGTCCCACCCTACCGAAATTACGTGTGCGTATGCGTGTATGTCTGCGTGTG
Source organism: Vesta saturnalis (assembly GCA_036346205.1). Taxonomy (NCBI): domain Eukaryota; kingdom Metazoa; phylum Arthropoda; class Insecta; order Coleoptera; family Lampyridae; genus Vesta; species Vesta saturnalis. Next base: position 1,533,515 of record JARFJB010000772.1, on the reverse strand, counting down.
CATGTGCGGTTTAGCGCAGCGCGTGTGCGTGTGCGTGTTTGTCTTTGTGGTCTGTGTACGTGAGTGAATGTTTTCGTGGGTGCGGTTCTTCTTTTTTACCTGTGTAACAGCTAGATATTTCATAGATACAAAAATACCCATAGATAGATTTCAAAGGTATGCTATTTAATTTTTTTATACAACGCGTATTTTAACGCTTTCCATGGTGTGAAATACGTAAAATAGGGTAGTATTTAAATTAAATGTGTGACATTGCAAAAAAGATGGATGTTTAAATAATTGACAAATTTTTGCCGAGTAGAATTTCAATTATTTTATAGAATTATATATTAATAAAATTATGATGGGATAATTTGACATGCGCGACACGTTTTTAAAAATGATTTAAAATGTCTGCAAAATTCACTAAACTTGTAATTTGAAAATTTGTTAATTTTTTTGTTTATGTGTATAAATACATACATTGATTCTCTCGAATAGGATTCGAACCGACGATCGCATACTATCTAGATATGAACCCTCACCAATTGAGCTATCAAGAGATTAGAATTTATAATTAAAACTTTAATATGTTACTATTAACAACTTGTCTACAGGAGCGGCCTTTAGAATTTTTTTTTTAAAGTTAGTATTTATATGTTTATTAGCCTCCATCTGGCATGAAGGTTTAAACGTCCATCTGGCATAGATTATTGTAGTTGTCTTACAGTGTTGCCTATTCTCATTATGAACATATTACAAAAGAGTTTACGATTCATTGTTTCATCTCTTTTAATTTTCACTTTTTAGGTTAGAAGGTCGTGTGTGGTTACACACAAGATATGTTTGTGTTTTAGTTTCATAATCGCCTTAATGGTGTATTGACAAAAATTCAATTTGCGTGTTCAAAATTTAATAACTGTCAAATTACAAGAATTTGATATTTCCTTAAATGAAAACGATGCACTTTCATTTTGTAGTTACTCTACTGTTGGGGTATCGGGAAACTGCGAAGTAAAGGTCTACGGATATTATTTTGTTTTGGGTGTTCCAATACGTGCTTCCCAAGTGTATATTTTTTGCTGTTCTTCCAACAAAAAAAAATTGAAGTAACACTTCCGGTCACAGCTTGCCGTCACGTGAAGTTAGTAATAATTTCATGATATGACGTAAGGTAAGACCCTATGACGTAGTCTCTAATGATCCGTAGGATAGTCTTAGGCGAAGTGTAGAAGTTTTGAAGATACATAATTTATTTCAAAATTTCGAATCTATTTTAGTCACAATAGGGCTTCTCCTTCCTGATACAGCTTCTAAGTAACTTATTGGGTCGGATATTTCAAGGCCAATGTATAGACAGGCATGGTTTTTCGACGGTACCCTAAGCCACCATATTCAACCACACTTCAATTCTACACGTGGGGTTTCACAAAACAATCAGGAAATAACGATCCTTGTTATTACACACTTGATACCACGGTTGACACATACAAGATAGGCATTCACTACCAGAATACCTAAGGTTTTACTGTAACTTCCCTGCAAGTTGAATTTTTAAAACTTGAGGTACCAATTTTCTTACTGTTACGGGTCCATAATGAAACATTCTTAAGAATGTAGCAATGCTTTAACTTAAGCCAAAGTATAATAAAAATTAAATTGTAATAATAAGCACAATTTAATTGATAATGTCCGCTGGCTCATCAGTAGATTGAGATAGGGAGGGTTCTAATTTAGCTCTGATTAACCTACCTGAAATGCGTCTTGTTTCTCACCTGTTTAGTTATTTTCATTTCTTTAATTACTAAAAATGCAATGTAAAAAAATTATAAAATATAATTAAATGAATTCTCGGGCACCATGTTATCTTTGACAGGAATAACAAAACCTATTTAATGAACATTAAATGCTTTCTAATAATAACAAAAAATAACAATATGCAATAAAGTTTATTACCAAATTTATGGATAATAAGGAGAGGAAGAAAAAAAAGGTTTTTAAAGCTAAGCTTAAAAACTAAAAAATTCACTACTATATAAATACCTCTGTATAATGGTTCCAGTGTTCATTTTGGATACGGAAATGTCAACTAGTATGATAGCGTTTCACAACATCCTTGTGAGTCTTGTAATAACTCGATTAACTATGTGTTGGTAGAAATTTTCAATCCAATAAACTTATTGTATTCTTCCCAATAAAGATTATTACGAATACAGGTTCAATGAATAAAAGAGGCGTACTTAAAAGTGGGTAATTAAAAAATTAAAAGGTGGTAAAAGGTAAAAAATAATGTGGTAATGTGGAAAAAATAATGTGGTAATGTGGAAAAAATAATGTGGTAATGTGGAAAAAATAATGTAATAATGTGGTAAAAAATTGTGCCTAAAAAGCAAAGGCTTTAGCTAAAATATAATGAGAAAAATAAACTTACCATCAAAATATGATGGCACACTTTATAAAAATTAAGTAAAATCATTTTATTGCTGTTAACAGTCAGCATTAACTGAATTACCAAAAGCTTTCTGCATAACTCAAGTATATATAATATTCACGCTTGCGCGAATACAATAATATAAATCCAATTTTTAAGAAAGGAACTAAAACTATTTATGTAATATTACACCCAAAAGATTTGTTCTAGAAAATGCAATTTAAGTTGCGTTTTCAATTCTACATAATAATAATTAAAACTTTTCTAATATTATGCCAAATAAATTAATGATTTTAGATTAACGTATTTTTTGTACAACCACAAAAAAGGTTGTTACACACCCTCTTAAAATTTGGACTCGGAGATCACCAAAGCGGAGATTCCAAACACTAATCTAATAAATGAATTATTAAAATTAAAACATACAAAATGTTAAGCTAATTAAAATATAAGCAATATTTAAAAATAACAAGAAAATGTACGAAGAAGTACGGAAAATGTGGTGACGTTGGTCAGGAAAGACCCTCGCAACACCATAAAGCTAATGACGCGCTACCACCCGCACACGCCACTAGTCGAGAATCAAGGACCCGAAACCTTAAATAAAGTAAAACTTTAACTGGTGGGGTTAGTGAAGCAAACCACCATCAGAAGAGCAAAATGAGTATCCGGTAAAAAATTTGATTCTAAGGTAAAAACGAACGGAAACCGTAACCTACCATGACCTGAAGGGACAGTGGGCAGAGAACCCGGAAACGGTCATCGTGCAACTTCACAAAAATCAAGGCTAAACGCCACTCTACTCGAGTATAAGTATTAAAAAAATCCTTGCGGACTAACAATAAATAATCGCGAGATTTGAGGTCGAGAGAGCGGTTCAATTACCCTACTCCGGTGGTCTCAAACCAAGCCTCCTAGGTACATAACACAACTACCACAGTCACGTTCGATAAGTAAGTCAAAATCGGTAAACCTAAGAAACGACTATTTTCTTGGCAAATTAGCTCAGGATGCTTCGTCGTGGAGAACAAGAGAGGCCACTCTACCCTTCACGAGATTCAGGTTTCATGTTGTTCCACAGTCATCGTCCAAGACTCAACATACCCTAACTAACACGCACGTTTTATAAATAAATCGAAATCTAGGTGAGATAGCAAAGAGAAAGGTGATGCACTCTTACGAACACAACAACCCCCTCCTAAAACTACCAAAACGTCATAGTCAGGAAGTGAACTAATCGAGGTTGACACGAGGCGAACCGAAGTCCTCAAGCACCGTCCAAGAATAGTAACACTACACAAATCAGGAAAAAATAAAATAACTAAATTAATCAAAAAATAAAAATGTATAGAAGCATTACTAGTTTTCTTATCAATGGTAAAGAGTTTACACGTCAAATTAACGATCAGAGGTAAACTCAAAATAGTTATCTTCAATTTTACTATTGTAACAATAGCAAATGGAAAATCCAATAAAGAAAGATAATTTGCCTGAGAACTAATGTCCCACAAAGTCGGCAATTCAATCACACAATGGGATCTAAATATCAACCATCGTGCTAAACAAGTGTAGCAAATATCATGCTAACAAATGTAAAAAATAATAAGTGGTTTGCAAAGCCACAAAAATATAAAATAAAATAATGTGAAATAAGCACAAAATAAAATTACTTTGAAAAATTATCAAAATAATTAAAAATATAAATAAGAAAACCAGAATGTAAAAATACTAAAATCGAAAAATAATTAAAAAGAACACGAAAAAAATAATAACTAATGAGGTTTTAAATCCTAAACATGAAAAACACCTAAGGGTTTATTATCAATAGGTGGCCAATCGGTACGTAGTTGGACCTACCACTTCAATAACTTTCGCTTCAATAAATTTTGGAGCTAACTTCTGACTATAATTTTAGTCGCATCAGATAAAGTAAAATTCTTTTTCCAAACTAAATCGCCAACATTTAATTTCAACGGACGACGTCGCAAATTATAAGATTTTGAATTTCTTTCGTAAGCTGCATGTAAATTTTGTTTAACATGTTTAAAAATGGGTGAAAGTTCATTTAAATCTTGAACTAATTGTTCACGGTTAGTAATAAATAAATCATCCTCTTTGAAATCCTTTAGTCGACCATAAAAATCTCCAGAAATCGGAACTGTCCGACCAAACGCCAAAAAGGAAGGTGAAAATTTCGTAGACTCATGAACAGCGTTACGAATAGCATGTGCAATTTTGTGAATTTCAACATAGAAGAAGTACAATCTAGTACAATCTAAGAAAAATAAAAATGGAATTTACACACAAATAACACAAAAATATGTTAAACTTTCCCATCTAAACTACTACCATAAAATTTAAATATATAAACACATAAAAATACCAAGCTAACATACTAAATGGTAACACTCCTTAAAATTATGTCAACTTTACATAAACAAACCAAAATGAAAACAACTAACATTAGAAACGCAATTCAGGTCCCTTTTCCGAGCCCCAGTGTAACATTATGAATAAAACAATAAATTTCAAGCAATAAAAATCAAAGTCAAGTAATAAATTTCAGGTCCCTGCTCGGCGCCAACTTGTAGCAATGCTTTAACTTAAGCCAAAGTATAATAAAAATTAAATTGTAATAATAAGCACAATTTAATTGATAATGCCGCTGGCTCATCAGTAGATTGAGATAGGGAGTGTTCTAATTTAGCTCTGATTAACCTACCTGAAATGCGTCTTGTTTCTCACCTGTTTAGTTATTTTCATTTCTTTAATTACTAAAATGCAATGTAAAAAAATTATAAAATATAATTAAATGAATTCTCGGGCACCATGTTATCTTTGACAGGAATAACAAAACCTATTTAATGAACATTAAATGCTTTCTAATAATAACAAAAATAACAATATGCAATAAAGTTTATTACCAAATTTATGGATAATAAGGAGAGGAAGAAAAAGGTTTTTAAAGCTAAGCTTAAAACTAAAAATTCACTACTATATAAATACCTCTGTATAATGGTTTCAGTGTTCATTTTGGATACGGAAATGTCAACTAGTAAGATAGCGTTTCACAACATCCTTGCGAGTCTTGTAATAACTCGATTAACTATGTGTTTGTAGAAATTTTCAATCCAATAAACTTATTGTATTCTTCCCAATAAAGATTATTACGAATACAGGTTCAATGAATAAAAAGAGGCGTACTTAAAAGTGAGTAATTAAAAAAATTAAAAGGTGGTAAAAAGGTAAAAAATAATGTGGTAATGTGGAAAAAAATAATGTGGTAATGTGGAAAAAATAATGTTGTAAAAAAAATAATGTAATAATGTGGTAAAAAAATTGTGCCTAAAAAGCAAAGGCTTTAGCTAAAATATAATGAGAAAAAACAAACTTACCATCAAAATATGATGGCACACTATATAAAAAATTAAGTAAAAATCATTCTTATTGCTGTTAACAGTCAGCATTAACTGAATTACCAAAAGCTTTCTGAATAACTCAAGTATATATAATATTCACGCTTGCGCGAATACAATAATATAAATCCAATTTTTAAGAAAGGAACTAAAACTATTTATGTAATATTACACCCAAAAGATTTGTTCTAGAAAATGCAATTTAAGTTGCCAGTTTTCACTTCTACATAATAATAATTAAAACTTTTCTAATATTATGCCAAATAAATTAATGATTTTAGATTAACGTATTTTTTGTACAACCACAAAAAAGGTTGTTACAAGAAGAGGATTTTTTATTAGTTTGAGATTAATGGTTTCCAACAAAGTTTGACTAGAAATAAAATGTATTTCATGTACTAGCGAAAGCTGTTTTCTATACGCTAAATTTTTACAGAATTCCGGTAGCTTTTACACATACTAATCTTTTCGGTTTAACAAAGCGTAAAGTTCAAAATAAATTATACAAATTCTATACGTTTTGATAGAAAGATAGGTGTTTGTAATTATTATTATTGCCATATTTTTAGTTTAGTTTACTTTACTCTTTAAACAAAAAAATAATTAGGCAGTTCTATGAATGTAAAATTTCGAAAAACACTAAATATAGGTAAGTGAGAGCCACAAGTTGTGTGTTTCCTGATATATCTGTAGCCCACAGAATTGTTAAGAAAAAATAAAAAAGTCGAGTTAAAATACACCAGAATTGAACAATCTGGGAAATAATAAGAAATTACCAAAACTAAAAATTCTGCAGCAGCAACTGGACTCACGGAATTTCAATCCACGTAGCGGATTTCCGGGCGGGAATCCTAAAGACCCCCTAGGATTTTGATCCACCAACGCCAATGGTTAGAGCACGTTTAACTTGTTAAGGGTAGTAAGATGCGTATGGGTAGATTAGGAAAGTGATTATATTGTACAATTAATGGAACTTAAAACAAGAGGCTCAAACCCAATACCAAGATTTTTTATGTTTGTTAATGTGTTTACCCCCAGGTTTCCCATCATGTCAACCTATGCCTAGGCCAGACCAATAAAATTTACGTTCCACCACCTATGCCAAACGTACCACTCAAATGAAATTTGAGAAATTCTTCAAAGGTATTTGACATGGTTGAGCATCTCATTATATTTGCTAACCTTAATCACCATGGAACACGTAATAACATACTGTCGCTTCTCAAACACTACTTAACCCGTCGTGTTCAGTATGTCTGGTGCACAGAACTGAAGGTTTTGGTGTTTGTTTCTGCCATACGCTTTAATTTTCCATGTTTTGTGAATGAACTTTCAACTCAGATTTATCATTGTTTACTCGTATTAGTCATAAATAATACTTCGTAGTATTTTTTACTAAGTCATATGCGAAGACCTCACAGTAAAGTATCTGTTGTGAGAAAAAAAAGTTTTTGACGGTTTTACACATTTTGTGAACTTTTAAGCGATCTAGTTTTGAGGTTATAGTTTAAAATGTATTTGTAGTCAGTTGTTACGAAAGAGTATTCTCAAACAATTCAGTCTGACAAATCTTTATTATAATTTTAACTTTTCAATCTTCAATTTTCGCTATGGCCGGACTCTACATTTACGCAGAAATGACCGATGTGATAGTAGTTTATGGTTATTGCCAAGGAAACGGTCAGAAATCGATCGGAGTATACTAAGAAGATGTCCAAATACACGCGTTCCAAACGATCAAATATTGGCCGCTTCTGAAAAGCGTCTTCGAGCAACCGGTTGTTTGGCTCCTGCTACTGTTGGTTATGGACGGAATCGTACTATTAGAACAGCAGAAGTTGAGGGATAAATTTTAGAACGAGTTGAAGAATATCCGAGTCTGAGCACCAGACACATTGGTTTGGAACTTGGCGTTTCTAAGGATACGGTTAACAGAACTTTAAGAGAACAGTAAATATTTTTCGGTACTGGTTTTCCTTTATGCTTATGTCTAGTAGGTGTAATAACTTTATTAATATCTCTTAAGTGAATATCCATTGGCTGTTAGTGATATTGCTAAATATTTATATTCACCTTTCAACTAGTCAGGATCACAAGTTCGTTTAGCTCGATCCACTAAACGTTTAATTACACTAATTTTTTCACGTAGATGGTGGTTTGATATTTTATGAAGGTATGTATCAGTATGTGTTAACTTTCGGCAAATCTGAAAAGATAATGAATTATTAGTTTTAGATATTAGTTTATCAAGAAATAGTAAACTTCCATTAGCTTCCTGCTCCATGGTAAACGGGGTGAATACTTAAAGATTCATGTCCTTCTCCATGTCTCCAAATAACAAATGTGTCACACCGAATTAAATGTTTTTTAGGCGCATTTTGTACTGTTTCAAATTTTCACCATGTAAAAATTAGTTATAACAGGATCAAGAGGGCTACCCATCTCTACACCCATCGATCTGTGCATAGAATTTATTATTCCACTGAAAATAAGTCGTTGTAAAACAGTGCGGAAAAAGTATTGTCACATCCTTGAGAAAAATGTAATAAATATATTTAATGGTTTCTTTTAGAGGGACTTTTGTAAAAAATTAAATGTCACCCTCTTCTATTTTGAAATTATGTAATTTCAATGAAGTTGGCAACATTTTTAATATGGCCGGGTGTTTTACTGTATGAGGTTATAATAAAAAATATAAGATGTTTTGCAAGATTGTATGTAGGAGAACCACCTGCACTAATAGTAGGCGTTAAGGTACATTAGGTTTATGAATTTTTGGTAGATTATATAGTTTTGGTGGAAGGGCTTCAGAATTAGCAAGTTTCTTTTTTATTTCTTCAGGAATATATGATAATTTAGTAAGTTCTTTAGTTTTCAAAAGAAACATTTTTGTAGGATTTCTTGGTAGTTCACGATAAGTGTATGGTTCCAAAGTTGCTCTACTTTGATGATATAATTTTTCATTCTTAATATAACAATTGTATTACCTTTATCTGATTGTCATTTTATTATATATTCATTACGTTTAAGATTGCCCTTTGGAGGTTTTTCTTTACGTAATATGTTAACAGTTTTACATCTAACTTTATTCACAGCATCAAAAATAAAGATTCTATGGAATGTTCAACATTCGAAACTATATCTTCAAAAGGTGTTAGATAAATCATGACATTCATTTTCATAATATGGAAATATTGTCAAGAGAAACTATCATGTTCGTTTACAACTTGAAGCTATTGACATATACACGGTGTTTCAAAAATATCTTCCAAAATTTCAAGGACATATTCTGTGTATGAAATTAAGCTAATTTTGTCAAATCCACGTGGTCCAAAGGCCACCATTTTCGAGATGCAGGGTGTAGAAGTTTCGAAAAAAGGGACGTTTTCTTTTGATTTCTCAGGAACTATACACACAGACAACCTGATATTATGTACCTTACCCACACTCTACACGAGTCATACATTGATGGTCGCGATACTCAATTGTTCGATGCAGAGGCGGAGATACGGCCAGGCCGAAAAGTTTTCACTGGATGTACTCGAATTTTCGTATTGGTCAACTCCACATACACGAATGAGGTCACTTGCGATGCGATTTTGTGATTTGACAGCTCGTTTCCAAGATAAACACGAAAATTTTATTTTATGTACTTCATAGCGTACGCCGCTGGTTAACCACTTCGATCTGAGAATCTGTGAAGATGAGGAAAACATCAAGGCAAAGAAAAATTGCAAATGAGATTTTTCTTTAAATCGTTTCGTTTCATTTTATGTTGTTTAAATACAGATTATCATACGTATTTGATTATTACACCTCATTTTACGTTTTCTTTTTATGTACAACACCCTGTATCTCTAAAAGAAGCGACTTAAAGAAAAATCATATTTGGAATTTTTCTTTGCCTTGATGTTTTACTCGTCTTCACAGATTTTTAGACTGAAATAGGGAACCAGTGGTGTACGCTATGAGGTACATGAAATAAAAATTTTCTTGTTTATCATGGAAACGAGCCGTTAACTCACAAAATCTCAAGTGGCCTTACCCGTGTATATTGAGTTGGCAAATACGGTAATGCAAACAAAATTCGAGTACATTCATTGGCGTAGAAATTTAACTTGAAAACTCTTTCGACGGGGCCGTATCTCCGCCAATGTATCGATTAAAATTGATTATCGCGAGCATCAGTGTATGACTCGTGTAGAGTGTGGGTAATTTACATAATATCAGGTTGTCTGTGTGTATAGTTCTTGAGAAATCAAAATAAAACGTCTCTTTTTTAGAAAATTCAACGCCCTGTATCTCAAAAATCGTGGCCTTTGAACCATATGTTCATTTGCCAAAATTAGCTTAACTTCACACACAGAATACGTTCTAGAAATTTTAGCAGACATTTTTGAAACACCGTGTATAAACATCCTAATAACTTCAACAGGCAAAGGAAAAATCTCCGTTTATATAGGTTTTGACATCTTGTAATTAAAATAAGACACAATGGTACGCCTTAATTTTAATTTTAACTTTTGGTGTGTCTAGGTTTCTCTGCCTAGACCTTCAAGTAAATGCTTTTCAATTGTATGTTAAGTTACAACAGCACTATAATATTTTACATATTAACGTACTGCATTGTGTGTACAATAACAATTACAATTATTAAGAGAAAACTATTTCTTTGTTAGATTTGATTAGATCTTTAATTGGTATGAACTTTACACTTTTAATTTGAATAAGTTCTGTAAAGTGTGTTTTTTTATTATGAAATGTTTCACTGTTAGCCTTTTACCATTAGAGTGTTCTGATTTGTGATTTTCAAGGCGGTTTAATAATATTTAACATATTAAGGGCATCTAGTTATTATTTAATAAAACAAGATTTCATAGTTGGCTTTATACGTTTATCCAACTGTTATATTAGCAGCAGGCGTTTGCATTTCATATTTCATTTTCAATTTCAAGCAATTCTTACAGATATTCCCCCTTATTGAGGATATAACTGTAATTGATATCGGAACGTATAGGTTTATATAATATGTAAATATAAAAATGCATCATTTAGAAACTCAATAGCTAAGTATTTTAATAATGTATAATAATGGTGAAAGTTTACATTTTGATATGTTGTTATTTTGATCCTATTACTTTAATATTTACTTGATTCCCTAAGAAGTTGCTTTTTTAATTAATAATCCAATTTTTATGTAAGTAAATCGCACTATTTTTGATTTAATGTTATATTCATCTTTATTTACAGCCACCCAAAACGACTCATTGAGCCGGAATACGTAGTGTTTTATTCCTTTTTTTTTAACAATTTTTCCACACTTATGGCATGCTTTGTACCACCATATTTTAGCATTTCATCCACGCCTACCGTTATTTTTTTATCTCATTTAACCCAATATTCTGTTCAGTTTCACTCACTATTCCTTCTATATTCTCCTTACTAATCTCTTGAATACTGCTTTCCGAAATATTCTTGTCTGCATTTCCTCACTTCACAATCGTCCCGTACTATTTCGTTGCTCATATTCACCATTCCTGCAGCGTTCTGTTTTGCATTTTTGACCCAATTCCAGAAGTTTTTTGTTCTCGTCGAAATCATTCTGCATTTTCTCTTCTTCCGTACCCCCACCCCTTCCTCTTCACTTATTCTCACTGCCTTCTTCGGTTCTTTGTTTCTTAATCTGTACACCTCTTACACCTGCTTTTTCACACATACTGCTTTTTTATCGGCTCATTCTACCAAGCACATTTTTCTGTGTACCTATAGTCGCTCTTCCACACATCTGCAAGGCACAGTTCACATTACAGTCTTTCAATCTTATCCATACACTTTCATCGTCAATATCTTTTATTTGTTCGTTCTACACTGCTTCATTCACATTCAACCCTTTACTGACAGCATCTGCATATTTCATTCTCGCACCATTATCTACTAGTCTATTACCTTAAAGCTGGCCGTTCGCACTACGTTTGCCTTCCTTCTCCAGGCCCAATTTTGTCCTAAACACACTCTCAATACAACCAAAAAGTGACCCGATCCACTCTCCGGTCCACGCATTACTTGTATATCTCTCACCAGGTTTCTAAGTCGTTCTTCATACACAGTCAGGTCAATCATACTTTTACATACACCGCTTTGTCATGTATACATACGTATATTTTTACGTTTAAACCACGTATTAGATACAAACAGGTTTCTCTTCACACAGATGTGCACTAGGCGTTCATCATCCTAATCGACTCTTTGCTCTCCGAACTTTCCTAGAACGCGTTCAGTATGTTCTCTCTGTACACCCTTCCATCCATTCATATCTACCTATATCACCACTTTTTCGTTTGGCTTAAATACGTTCAACACGTTTGCTATATCATTCCAGAACTTCTCAAACTCTTGGTGTCTTGGTTTATTCACCGGTGCGTAGCATGCAATAAGAAAACTTTTTCAAAATTCCACTTTCATTCTAACCCACATTACCCGAGGGGATACCAATTCGTACTGTTTAACACATCTTTACGCTCTTACATTCACGATAACTCCAACTCCTTTAGTGTCATGCACTTAAGTCTCAACTCTTGGCCATAGTGTTAGGCTGCCATCCTCCATCTTCACCGCATCCTTTCCTTTGCGCTTTGTCTCTGATACACACAGAACATCAAGCTGCCTTTCATTCATTACATTCGCAATTTCAAACTGTTTGCCATACATACCTCTGACATTCCACGTACCAACTCGCCATTCTTTCCTTGCACTGTCGTCAGCAACGAGGCCTACCTGTTTCGACCTTGACCACCCCTTGTAGCCAGGTCGATCCGAGGCATTTGTATTGTTATTTTTAGTAATTAATTTAGCAGACTAGACGGTAACTAGCCAATCGTGCCTCGGATGTAGCATTGCCAACTAACGGTATCGTCCTAGTACCGGGACATAATCCTACCATATTTTATCAAAATCTATACACACTTAAGGAAGTAACAGGCTTGGCACTATCTGTTGAGTCACCCGGTATTTATCATAGTAGTGTGTTTACTGTAAAGTTTTAATTATGGTTATGAGTACACAGTTTTTAAAATATTCAAATTCCTTAGCAGGTTGGTCCAACCACGTGTAAGTGTATATATAGATACTTAAAATAAATAGGTATTAGAACCATTATGTACCTATTAAAGCTAAATAACATAAATACGTAGGTAAAAAAAAAGATAAAGAAAATATGGTGTGACTTCCTTTATATACTAGATTTCCCAGAATGATTTATTTACTGAACATCACAGAGTCAGAGGAGATAATTTTATATATTACTATGAGCCTGTATGTAATAATAAGCAATCCATCTTATGTTTGTGATGAATGCGTCTCTTAAATAACCACGCGTTGAATATAACCCTATAAAGTGCATACCTCTTGCGATTAAACGTCTTTAAAGGTAAAATGAAATTGAACGGCAATAATAAGGTTTTAGCTCAATATTCGTTTTAATTTTGAATTGCCTTTGCAGGAAGACGCAATATTCTCGTTGAAGATCAACACATTTAAAGGCACAATATTAGAATTAGTAAGAACGATTTATCAGGCATAAGAACATACTCGATTTAATGTATTTCGCAAACTATCTGCAAGTAGATGCTGCATAAAATTGTGGTTGAGAAGCTCCACGCTTACATAACAAATTAACTTCCACTAACGTTTATAATTCAAGCGTTCCTAACAATTTTGTATAGAGACTAAAATATTCAGAACTACGCTTTGACTTTAATATTACTGATAGTAGATAACGGTGACAATCTAAATACATTTTAATGCCGTCGAGCTTAATGAAATTTTCTTTGTAACAATAGTAAAAAATTACGTCTAGCGAGGGTGAAGAGTGCAACTCATGCTTGATACGTATAAAATTTTAATCAGCAAACACTGTAACCTGTAAATAAACCCATGTCGTTCATAAAACATTAATACCACGTCCGGAATAATGATGATTAATCATTTACACTTTGCCGTATGTGAATATTCATGAGAAGCTAAGTTCCGCTCGGATAAAACAGGATCCGGCACCCTTAACGATATAATATCACTACCAAATTTTGCTTCCCGTTACGGCTTTCAGGACATCCTTTGCGCATTTTGCGGACCGTCGGTCGCAAACTCAGCAGCTGGACGTCCGCTGCGCGTTCTCAGCAAAAACAATAGAAACTCCCTTTGTGGAATGATGGCACGTCTGCTTTTCAAAGAATGCCGTAAATTCGCAAGCCTTCGACTATCTGACAAACGGAAAACGTTTGGGTTATTTCCTTTATCAATTTTATCGACGTACTCGTCTGATGTGGTTGAACCACTCAGACCACATTTATACCTTTGACGTTATAATAGTGCTTTGTTGAGTTCTTCAGTTTTCATCATCTAATGTTATATCTACAATAATATGAAAAGAAAGCACAATATTTTCACGTAACTAATTTGTAGTTGTTCGACTGGCTAGTCTTTCCGTCCAATCAAAAACCTATCTAATATCATTGTCGCGTTTTGCTACAAACAGAACAGTGTCGTGTTATGACCAAATCAATTATCGTTAACTTTTATGTATAACCAGGAAATATCCAGTTAATGTTTGCGTTATAATACTTACTTTCACAGAAAGCATATTAACCTTTCTTGCCCTCTTTCTTTTATGTGAAGTACTTTTATTTAATTGAAAATCAATTACCACCCTGCTACAGTCACACTTGTATAATTATCTAAGAGTACAAATACGAAGCTGAAATTATAATACAAAAATAAATATTCCTTTTATTTTATTGACACCGATTTTTTGTTTGTGGTGTGATGCAAATAATTTAATGGGTGTATATATGAAATTTATTTACATGGCTATAAATGCAAATGATTTCCAGAAAATTATATTACAACCTGTGCGCTGGTAAGAAACTTATCACGGACGACACAGGTTATTAAACTCTAGACTACAGTAACTGAAAAGTGACGGCACACGCAAAACGTACAGTATTTCATGTTTCGTTTACAAAAATGTAATGTGGCCAGCACATACCTTTTTTTTACTTATATCCGTGCCGTGCTAGCAAAGAGTATATAGAGTAAAGAGAGAAAATATTTTTAATTTATTCATATTCCTGTTTATATTATTCCTTTTCTTACATCCACTTCGGTAAATAATTGCATAAAAATGCAATTAAGTTAAGATGTAACTTTCTGTTTGGAATATAATAAAGTTCATTAGTGTAATTTCACTCAATGCGAAGTATCAAAACTATATTTTTATCAATGTTAATTAACTAAGTTTTAAGATTATTAAAATCGTGCATTTATGGTTTCGACATTTACACAGGCTTTATCTAAAATCATAGGCTGACTATATATTTGCGGATTCTACCCGTAAAAATAAACAAACAGTATGTTTTGGACAAATGGCAATTTCTCCTTCGTTCTTCCCCTGTCCACCATTTTGTTTTTTTATGATAAAAATTATATGTCAAGATCGGGTTAAAGAATCCCATCAATATTTGAAGAGTCTTGGTGATAAATTACAAAAATTAGCAAAAAATCACGACTTTAATTCTTTCGAAAATTACAAAATGGCGGCCATATTTATTTTTCAATGCTTTATATCTCCATAAATATTCGTTTTATCAAAATGTATGTTATGTGATAAAATATTAAGCCTGTTATTTCGAACAAAATGCCATTTTATTTGTAAAAGTCGGTTAATAAGTAACCAATTTATGGCAGAAAATTGATATTGTATTTTACGTTCAATTAATTTGAATGTAAATTGTTTTTATTTATTGTTATGCTAATATTTGAAAACAGTATCAAATTAATTAATATTTTTCTCATAATAAAATTTAATAGTAATATAACAATTGATATTAATTTGTCACTTATCACTAATTTTGCACATCGACAATTACTCCAGATCATGTGAACAATGTACACTGTGTCCCATGTTGGTTGAAATTCTAGGGTATCGCGTTTGCGAGCAAAGACAGGAACATGCGGATTTCGCGACCCTGTTATACTTTTTCGTGAAGCGAAAGATGCCACATATAGAACTGTCATAGTCCTATTAGTATTTGAGATACAGGGCGAAATTCACAATGTTGCACATTTTAAGCACCCCTCGTAACTGCTTTGCCTTGAAATTTATCGAAATGGTGAAATGTGGGTTTTGTGCAGAATTTTCCGTAGAATTTAGTGAGTGCATAGTTTCCCAACAAAAAGTTAGTTTACTCTCAATAAACCAAAGTTTTGTTTTTTTTAATTGAACACCCTGCATATTTTTTATTATATAATAGAGCTTCCTCTCAGCTTTCAAAAAACATATATTGTGTGGCACTTCTTTTGCATTATTAACCTCAAAAATAGATGTTACGTTAATTTAATATTTTCATGATATAGTTGGCCATGAAATCTATAAACTCAGTATAATCGCATATTTTCTTGAATATATCTTATATTTGAGTATTAAAAAAGGGATATTAGATTCTTACTGATTTATTATAATTATATTTTTAATTATATGTAAATACGCGATCATAATAAATCTAAGGAATTTTACGCAGAAGTGCAAAAATAATAACAAAAAATTATGCACATTAGGTACAATAGTTTTTGAAACCTATTAAAACTGGCAATTTTTTTTAAAATATTGTAAAAAATCAAAATTTTGAAAACTTTGAAAAATATGATATGCTGATTTGCTTTGATCAGAGTAATGAAAACGCCGACGCAGCAATAAATTAATTTTAACAGGTAAATGTAGTTTCCTTGGTATTAATTTTGATAATTAAGTAACTTTACATCTATGTAGGTTTCCAGAACGGAAACAACCTAGTAAAATCACTGTAGATTAAAAAGAAATGTAATTCGTTATGGATCATTCTCTAAACCCAGGTCAAAAAAATATAATAAAGAAAATCGTGAGAATGGTGAGGTTACCGTTCTATCCAGTATGAAGTGTAATCGTATAAGTTCTTGCAGAACTATAGAAAGTAATATTAGAGTTTCGAAAACAAAAATCCAAAGAATACTTCGCCACCAAAAATATAAAGCATATAAATTAAGGCTTGTTCAACATCTACATCCTGGCGACGCTGAACGTAGGTTAATATTTTGCAATTGGTATTTAAACATGTTAAATATAGTACCCAACTTGCGAAGAAATGTCATATGGTCAGATGAGGCACATTTTAGCAATTCAGGTGTTTTAAACTCGCACAATAGTAGATTCTGGTCTCAAGAAAATTAACACCAAATATTCCCCCAAAGACAACAAAGATGATTTGGACTAAACGTTTCCTGCTTTATATTAATAATAATAAAATAAAAAATAAAATTTTACATTTTCGAAGGGAACTAATCCTCTCCTGAATATTTGGACATTTTAGAAATGGTTGTGCCTTAATTATTAGACGACATTCCTTTAGCTCGTTGGAACCAAATTCATTTCCAACAAGATGGAGCCCCATCTCACAATGCGCAAATTATGTGCCCGTTTCTGGAAAACAATTTTGGTAATAGCTGGATTAATGGACTAATGGGCCGATAAGATGGCCTCCTAGGTATCCGGACTTGTCAGTCTTAGATTTATTTTTATGGGGTTACTTGCAAAATAAATATACCAAACTCAATATGATAACATTGAACGTTTGACAAATGCAGTTAGGAAGCTTTCAGACATTTACAAGATCGCCCTATTATTATGCTTAATGCTGTAGAACGAATTGGAAGAGTGTGTGAAGCAAGTATAAGACAGAAACTCTTTTAGTAATTTATATTAGGCTTGTAAAGTTGTAGGTATTATGTTTAGTTTTTAATTTGGTGTTTTTGCATAAAACTTCCTAACCCTTAACCTCGTTTTTTCATGGCCAACTATATCATCAAAATGTTAAATGAACTGAGGTTAATACTGCTAAAGAAGTGCCAGACAATATATGTTTTTTGAAAACTGATCGTAAGCTCTATTATACAGCGTGTTCAGCGAGGAATGGGACAGTGCAATATCTCGAGAGCGGATGAAGATTTTTAAATTATGAAAATATTTTTGTAAATATCTTCCAAGGGCGCACATTTGTTGGCACAAAGATTTGAATCAACGCCCATCACCGCCAGGTGGCGCTATCTCACTTCAATTTTTAAATGCAATGCCCTATTTTTATTTCATTTTGGATTCTATGACATATTTGTGATGACTTTTATTAAGACTCCTACCAACCTATCTTTTGTAGTTTCTGAGAAAAAATAATCCTTGGAATTTTAGCACAAAACGTAATTTCAGGAAGTGCTCATAACATTTGAGTGATACAGACAAAATAGCAAATTTTATACCAAATGAAAGATAAAAGATTGTTCTTCCACAAAAATAATGCAGATAACGCCGAAATAATGCGATACGCTGTACACTAAATTGTAAGGGGACCAACTTATCACAGTCGTTGATTAAGAATCATGTGAAACATTTATCATGCCATGAAAACAAACGCGTAATGAAGTGTCTGTCAAGTTTCTGTCAGTTTACAGTTTCAGTTTTGAAAATCGTCTGTGCATCTTCAAATTCCATAATTATGTTTACGTTTTCTAACGAAGAATATTTTGATATGGTAATAATTTATGGTGAATGTAGAAAAATGCAAGGGCTGCACAAGTATTGTATCTGCCAGGTTTCCCGATCGACGCCATCCCGGAAAAATACATTTGTTCGTGTAGCAAATATTTTGAGGGAACCGGTCATTTTCCTCACCGTAAGTGCGAGAATCGCACAAAGACACAACAGATGAAGCACACACCGTCGGTGTATTAGCATGTAGCTTATAATCCTCATGTGTCTGTGAGATCTATTTCTGAAGAGTGTGCCGTATCAGTTGGTTCTGTCCATAAAATATTAAAATCTAATAAATACAAACCATTTAAAATTCATTTGGTACATGGACTGCATGCAGGAGATCAAGATCAGACTTAATTTTATCACCGGATTTTTATGGAACATTATGCAAGACCCTAATTTTCTAGGTCGTATCGTGGTCTGATGAAAGTAATTTTTCAAACAATGGAATCGTTAATCGCCACAATTCCCATTACTGGTCGTCAGAAAATCGTCATTGGGTAAGAGCAACCAATTTCCAAGTGAGATGGAACATAAATGTATGGTGCGGAATGATAGATGACAAATTGATTGGCCCATATTTTTTTAATGGTACCTTAACAGGCCAACGCTATTTGTATTTTCTTGAAAATCAACTGCCTCCTTTGCTTGAAGATGTAAATGTAAATCTGCGGCAAGTGATGTACTTTCAACAGGTTGGCGCACCGGCGCACAATAGCGCAATAGTGAGAAATTATCTAAGTAGAGTGTTTCCGCAACGATGGATAGGTACAAATGGTCCCATTATGTGGCCAGCTCGTTCTCGTGACCTTAGTCCCTTAGACTACTTTCTTTGGGGACATTTAAAGAGTGTAGTGTATGAAACACCTTCTAGAGATGTAGAGGAGTTACAAAACAAAATTAGAATTGCTTGTGCAAACATACCACGAGAAACTTTAAGAGCGGCAACTAGTGTTACATTAATTAGGCGTTATCAAACGTGTGTAGAAAATGATGGAGAAACATTTGAACATTTAATTTAATTTGTATGCTTTCAATTAATAAAATTCCAAAAATTATTTTTTTTTCTCAGAAACTACAAAAGATAGGTTGGTAGGAGTCTTAATAAAAGTAATCACAAATATGCCATAGAATCCAAAAATGAAATAAAAAATAAGGCATTGCATTTAAAAAATTGAAGTGAGATAGCGCCACCTGGCGGTGATGGGCGTTGATTCAAATCTTTGTGCCAACAAATGTGCGCCCTTGGAAGATATTTACAAACATATTTTCATAATTTAAAAATCTTCATCCGCTCTCGAGATATTGCACTATCCCATTCCTCGCTGAACATACAAGGTGTTCCATTAAAAAAAAAAAACTTTGGTTTATTGCGAAGAAACTGATTTTTGAGGGGAAAACTGTGTACGCCACTAAATTCTATGTAAAATTCTATATAAAACCCACTTTTCACCATTTTGATAAATTACAAGGCAAAGCAATCGTCAGGTGTACTTAAAATGTGCAAATCTTGTACTTCGCCCTGTATCTCAAATACTAATAAGACTATGACAATTCTGTTTGTGGCATCTTTCGTCTCTCGAAAAAGTAGAGCTGCGTCGCGAAAACCGCATCTTTCTATCTTTGCTCATAAACGAGATACCCTATAATTTCTACCAAAATGGGACATATAATCGGAATGTAGATTATTTAAAAATAAAACCACTTGATTTTATAATAATAATTTAAATTATTACTTTAAAAATTATTATTAATTTTAATTATAAAAATTATTAATAATTTAGCATTAATTATTTATTATTGAATAATTGATTTAAATTATTAAGTAATACCAAAGAACGTAATACATATTACGTTCTTTGGTAATAGTAAGTACTGTTGATCATGTTACCATTGTAAATAGGTAATGCACATTGTTTAAAAATAAAACCATGCTTTTTTGTTCCCATTGTTTAATTTATTTATAGATTTAGTGTCATTGGTTTATTTTTCCAGTTGCGTTGTTGTAATCATGGAGTTTGAATATTCGTTTGTAGAAATGTGACATGCATTTAATATGGTTTAGCAAACTGTAACAGCGCAGCAGCAAAAAGATTGAATCAAAACACCTTATCGTGATCGTGGCAGACCAACGGCTGCTAGGATGATCGATAGAAGAACGTGTTCTAAATCATGTGCAAGGATCTCCGGATAGTAGTACAGGTTCCTTGTTAGTACAGGAAGCTGTTGTAGACATTCCTGTGTAGCGGATTTTAAATGATAACGATCTTTATCCTTATCATCAGAACACGTACAGGGGCTGACTGCTGATGATTTTCAACGTAGATTGACTTTTTGTAACTGGTTTTAAACAAAATTAATTGAAGACCCTTACCTTTCGGCAAGGGTTCTGTTCACAGATGAAGCTTCATTTAACAGGAATGGTGTTCAAAACTATCATAACCAGCATACCTGAAGCGACGAGAATCCTCATAGTACTGTCCAAAGTACGCATCAACAAAGATTTTCCGTAAGCATATAGGCAGGTATCTTTAATGATAACCTTTTGTGTCCTGTCATTCTGCCAAATCGTTTAGATGGAGCAAACTATCTGCCTCATTTGTCCTTATATCTTCCACGTTTGTTAGAAGATTTACCTTGTTACAGTAAAACTGACAGTAAAAACGGCATAACAGACAAAAATTGGATTTTCCTCGACTAGTGAGCAGCTACGGGGGATTCGGTGTACTAAATTTTGCGCACAATAGGATAGTTTGTCACATTTAAGTCCCAATAAGGGTTGAAATTGACATAAAACCTGAACGTAATCTTTGCGGGTGGTATTGGGACGAGCAGATCTCGCTAACCTAAAAGGCTTCAAATATGTTTGCACGCTTAACTAAAATAACAGCGTGCCCCAAAAATCAATCAATCAGTAATTTGGTCATCTATTGTTACGTTACGTTATTAAACAAAACTTCGATTCTTAAAGTAATTTTTGCTCAACAAAAAACAATTTAATTCTGTTTAAAACCACTTGAAATTAAATTCCTCAAATCGCAATTGATTAGGCTCATTTCATAGAAAAAAATAATGCTTTGATTCATCGACCTCTAAATGTTGCGTTATAATTAAATAATCACCTGCAAAGCTTTCGGTAGTAATTAGTTTACTTAAATTAAACACAAAATGTTGACGTTAATCTAAGGAGCTAATAAAAAAAACTCTAAGTATGTGCGTTATCAGGTGCTGTGTAATAATACGTTCACATTAAAAAACAAAAGTCCATTAACCTAACATAATATATATATATATATATATATATATATATATATATATATATATATATATATATAATTAATAAAAAACATCAGTAGTTAACACAATTGTTACATTAACTACTTACTATGCGAATTACATCGCCTGGATCACTTAATAGGTGGAGAGACTAGCTAGTTCACGTCATCGCACACAATTTCGAGGTAAATTCGTCAGTTTAAACAAAAATAAAAAACACCTTAAAATAAATTTGGATAATGCAATTACGGATGGATACGTATGTATTGAAATTTAAACGATAAAAATAAAAAATTTTAATCTAAAAAAAACAAACGTATTCAACCATGTGCACAAACACTTATCAAAATAATAAAATTGAACACCATAAATTTAGTAGCATACGTCAGCCACCGCAATAAGAAAACAAAACACAGAAATGTTACCTTACATGGAGGATGTCCTTTTGTTACACAGTCACCTGGGGTGGACCAGAGAGTGCCCTCAGCGGCCTCGGCTATACGATTGATGTTTTTCCGACGTTCGAAATATAATTCAGCTCGTAACTGCCTCTCTTTCAACTCGCGTTTTGCCGAAATTTCCAATTGATGACATCTCCAGAGAACGGCGAAAGCACTAGGTAAATTCAAACACTTAACGCCATCCTAGGTCTCGACAAGTCCCTATGGGCCAACTACACGTAACGATAAGCTAGTCTCCCGATGGTTGAACAATTATATTGTTCCGGCTTTATCGCGTAGTGACATTTTTTTCCATTCAGCAGCGCTAAATTAATCAAAAAAAGTTATCACATAACTGTTAACCATCTCTAATAGTGAATGATAATTTTTTTTGTACCACATACTAACACAATCGGATTTAAATCTGGGTGGTATCGTGATAATCGCAAAATACTATGGCCATGTTATGTTAAAATTTCATCTATCTCGAACGTTTTAAATGTTGTCTTATGGAGTTTAATAATATTTTATAAATCGGGCTTGAACATGTTATTGTCGAAGTAAATATTTATAGACCTTAACCGATCTTCATCTCGTGATGGTAACCTTCCGTTGTGGTATTAGACTTCAAAATCAATTTAGCATTAGGAAGGAAGCCCGTCTCGCAGCCAGCATAAACAACCTTTTGATTTAGGCCTTGCTAATCCTTCTTTGGAATTGTCATTCCAACAAGTAGCCACGGAATGAGAACTGTGGATTTAAGTTTCATCTATATATATATATATATATATATATATATATATATATATATAAAATCGGTCTTTTTTCATTTCTGTAGCTTTTAATGGTACGCAAATAAGACGCTATTAACTGACGAATGTCGTGCTTTTCCATTAGAAGCTTTCTGTATGGTTTCTGTTTTTCTCCAACGAAAGCCCGTACCTTTTACTACTTTCCGATGAGAATTTATTCCTGCAGTGTATGCTGTTTCGTTAAAATTTCTTAGAATGTTTGGCATTGTAGGTACAATTTTGTCAATAGTAAATGTGTGTAAAATTGCTCTACGCAGCACACCTTTATCTGCATCGTCGGTTTTGGGCTTCTTTTTTTGTATTTTTCTTTGACGATGTAAAAGATGAACTGCATCTGTGTTATATTGTACTTTTTTCTTTACGTCTAAGCAACACCCGTTACAGCAATAACGCTTTCATATAACTGATTCAGTGGAATTTTGAGTACCCTTGAAGTTTTTTCTTCTTGCATATATTTAAATGCATTAGAGATCGCTTCACGAGTTTAACTGTGTAAAACACCTTTATTTGACTCCATTACTCAACTTAATACGGCACTGCACTACTGTGTGTATCGCTTGAAACGATGTACAAGACATGCCAGAGTTCCACTACCGTACGAATTTCGTGCGCATCTAGAAGGCGGTAGGTACTTCTGACCGGCCATATGAAAATCCGCCTGCTGTACTAATGTGAAATGCGATAAATTCTTTTAATATAGTAATTTTCACGAGTCAAAACAATTGCGTCACTAATATTAATACTGTCACAGGACACCGATATTTTCAGATTGAGAAAAATAACAGTTGGACATATGTCAAATCTCAGCTTGAGGGGTTAAATTTATTTTATCACAATAATAAAATTCATGTTGTGTCGAAATGCTTAACAACACCGGATAGAATTACCCACCTAAATCAGTTCTATCGGCAACCTCTCGTGCACAATAGGTGGATTCTAAAGGTGGTAATGAAACAAAGTTAGTTATGACGCAACTGGTCTGACTCGTGAAAATTGGTATAGTACAGGTTTTTTGGTTACTTTTTATTAAAGTACAAACTCATTTGCAAAATACAAACTGTACAAATTAATATGGTAATGGACGAAAATAATATATATTACACATTTAATATTTACATTTTAAAACATGAAAAAGGCGCAACTATATATTTTACATTCACTGTTTAGGATAATTTGCAATTAACGTTTGTAATATTAATAAATTAAAAAAATTATCGCAATCTACAAAATGAATACGTACTTCTTTACCCAGGTTAAAAAACAATATCACGCACCTAAAATGCATACTAAGTTAAAAATGTAGTAAAAAAGAAATTTACTTTTTTATTCTGATTAAAGTGACAGGCGAATTTATGTAATTATACGATTACTATCTACAAATTGTTACGTGTGTTGCTCTTAACATGTCAGGAAGTAAAAAAAATGCTTATTTGTAGAAATACTTGAGTGTTTTATAGATCAAGCATTGGAAACGTCGAAAACGATATAACTAACGAATTAATCTCATTTTAATATGAAAGAGGAATGCAGACTAATGTTATAAGAACACATAAAATAGAAATTCAAGTTATATCTTTGTTAACTATTTTTAATCTAAAGCATTCTTCACTAATTTTTCAGTTAAGTTATTAAAATATTCCCATATTAAGACTGCACAATTCAATTATACAGAACGTTTATTGAGTAATTAGTCTGATGTTAGACAGGAATTTCTACATTTAAACATTACTCCGAATTGTGATTTTCATTACAATGCATTACATTGTATTAGTGTCAAAGTTATGGTGCGGAAAAATTCTGCGTTGATTATTGAATTTATTTCTTACCTTCTAATTTGGAACCACAAAACGTAGCTTTGATACAAGACGTAAAGAACGTATGAGATTTTGTAGTTAGGTCAACCAGAGAAGTCTGCGGTGGCTGACCATGCCTTAAATAATCTAAATCATGACATAATTTGACAGTATGGAAATATTGTCAAGACAAACTCATTATTGTGTTCGTTTACAACGTGAAGCTATTGAGATATAGAAACACCCTAATAATTTTAATAGACAAGAAGAAAATTTCCGTTTAAATAGGTTTTAGCATCTTATAATTCGAAAAAGGCATAACGATAAGTCTTTGATTTTAATTTTGACTTTTGGTATGTCTAGGTTTTTTGCTGTGTTTTTCCTAGATCTTGAAGCAAATGCTTTTCCAATTATATGTTAAATTGCCATAGCACTATAATTTAACATAAGTAGTTGAAACTAAGATTAAAATTAAAAAATTACAAAAAACGTTCTGGATTATGCTTTTCATTGTTAATAACACTTGCAATTATTGTTAGATTTAACTAGATTATTTTATTTGATTTCATGTTTATATTTGTAAATGCTTCTATCATTTTCAAATTGAAGTTTTTCACAAATTTACACTTACATCATAACTTAATTAGATTTGATTAAATGTGTTTTTTGACTGACAATTTTCATTGTTAGCCCTCGACCGTTAAAGGGTGTTCTGATTGGTCATCTTCAAGACCGTCTAACAATATTTAATTTTTAATGACCTAGTTATTCTTTACTAAAATTTAATTCTACAGTTGGCTTTATACGTTTCTTAAACCGTTATATTAATAGCAGGCTGATTTAATTTAATTATTCAACTTTGACAAATTTGTTTTCGACATCTTTAACAGTTTTAATACATATTACTGACAATGATAACTGTAAGTGTTATCGAAACGTTTAGATTGTATAATTTAAAATACACCATTAAAAACCCAAAAAAGATAAGTATGTGTGATAATGGTGATAATGGTGAAAGTTTACATCTTCATATTAATATTATTTATTTATACCATCAAAACAGATCTGCCCTTTTACATTGTTGGTAATCCAACCCCCCTTCTTTTATACAACTTAAAGGATTGAACATAATCGCATATTCACAATACAGTAAATAAACGTATTTACTACTGGTTCATGCTTCTTGGAGAATAACTACACATAGATCAACTAAACTGTGTTATAATAACGCATATTAACTTTAAGCAAATTAGGATTTATGTTAAACACATAGTTAACAGACTGGTGAATATAAGCATTGGTGGTTATTGCTAATCTTGTCATAGACGAGCTCAATCTGTAATTAGTTCAACACGTTGCTACATAGAGTATATTTTTTGGTCTATTGTGTTAGAATATACTGACTGACAATAGATAACAAAGGATCCTGCACCATTTAAATGGAAAGTTGATTTCTGTGGATTTGGCTAAATTTTTGATATGTTGTAGACTGTAACGTTGTCATCAAAGACTAGCATAGGCAGAAAGCCGAAAAATGGACAGTTTTGCGCTGAGTTTAACGAAATTATTTATCAACGCCAAACAACATAAGTGATTACAACAATATGGGCCATAGGGCACTTTATCAAACATAATCAGTACCCACTTCCATCACATTGCCTATAGCAATTAAATAAAGTAAATGAAATAAGGGGTAAGTGTTAAAATAAAAAACGATCACTTACCAGGGTTGTTGTCGATAATCGTATTGGAAGAATACCTTGACAGGGTAAACAGCTGCTTACAGTCACAAGACACATTCACTTTAGGCGTCTTGCCTATAAGTGAATAATATAAAGTGCTTAGAGGCTTCCAGAAATCATTAATATAAAGTAATTAAATATTATTATTACTTTTATTAAATACATAAATAAAAAGTTTACTTCGAGTAGGGTTTGAACCTATGACCTGTACTTTGCTAGAGTACCGCGCTAACCAACTGCGCTATCGCGATTCAAGCCCCAATCGATGTAAATTTTCTCTTTATGTAGGTAGGACTGATTTAAATTCTAAATATAATGAGATTACAATCAAATTACTTATATTAATGGAATGTGAGCCTGCAATATCGCAAGGATTCACACATACCAAAGCAGCTTGACTAATATTAATTTATATTAATAAATTAATATAAAGTAATTATTTTCTGGCTTCACCAGTTATGTAACCATAATAATAACCTTTCACTATTCAAGTACATCTAATGTATATGGAAAAATAACAGTCCTACATATGTGAAAGTTAAATGGATTTGAATTACATGTATTTTTAAACTAGGGCATGTTTTCTGTAATGGAAGTTAATGGTGGCTTTACCTAGAAGTATGTTTTTGCAAGCATATTTGCTTGTGCCGTCTAGCGATGTATTTTTAGCTAGCGAATATTTTCTGTAATAGAAGTTAACCATGCGCGCCTCTCTGTGGTCTCTCTCATCACAGCCACCTCTCGTTTCCCTCGCCTCCCTCGTTTCTAGCGCTTCTGTCATCTCTCTCGACTTTTCATTTGGCTCGTTCTCGTTTTACGTTGTGCGTGTATTGATCTAACCTAAAATTTTACGTGTATTGACCTAAAAACTGTGCGTTTATTAATCTAAACTAATATTTACGTGTGTTGACCTAATCTAAAACGAGAGAAACGGGAGAGACGAGCGAAATGAAAGAGTCGACAGAGATGAGAGAAGCACCAGAAACGAGGGAAATGAGAGATGCGAAGGAGACGAGAGAGACCAGAGAGACCAGAGATGGGCGGGGGAGACGAGAGAGGCGCGCACCATCAACTTTTATAGAAAATATTCGCTAGTTTAAAAATACATCACTAGACGGCGTCGCAAACGAGCAAATCTTCTTTTAAACATATACTACTATGTAAAGCCACGACCAACTTCCATTACAAAAAACATGCCCTAGTTTAAAAATACATCACTAGATGACGTCACAAACAATCAAGTCTGCTTTTAAAAATAAGTGTAATCTAATTGGAGGGATGTTTTTTCATGCGCAAAAAACGTGAACATCGTATAATTAGAATCCATTTAACATTCATAAAGACTTCAGTAATGTAGAACTCTTGTTTGTCCATATACATTAGATGTACTTGAATAATGAAAGGTTATTATTGTGGTTACATAACTGGTGAAACTAGAAAATAATTACTTTATATTAATGATTTCTGGAAGCCTCTAAGTACTTTATATTATTCAGTTATAAGCAAGACGCCTAAGGTGAATGCGTGTTGTGACTGTAAGCAGTTGTTTACCCTGTCAAGGTATTCTTCCAATACGATTATCCACAACAACCCTGGTAAGTGGTCGTTTTTTATTTTAACAGTTATCCTTATTTTATTTACTTTATTTAGTTGCTAGTGGCATGATTTCAAGTTTGGTTATATTTGTTGTATAGGCATTTTTACTAATTTAACTGTAAAACGTATTTTTATCACTGTATCCAAAACTCGACAATGGTGTACACGTTAATTTGAGCGATATTATTACGGTTGTCTAATGATAATGATGAGCGTGAGTAAAATAAAACAGAATCCCATCTGTCTTACGAAATGAAATCGCTGTTAGCTTCAAAACGCTTGTGTATTATCAAAATTGTAAATGAAAGTCAGCTTATTTATTTACCCCCGGGGTATCTGCCCTTTTTCAAAACGAAATAATGCGTTCAAACTTGTTTATAAATCTAAGGCCCAATGTGTTTATTCTCATTTGCACGTTAAAATTAAATGGAGAATTTTATATTTAGCAAGGTGTTATGATAACACAGGGTCCTATAGTAGTCTTAAGAAATGAAATCGGTGTTAGCTTCAAATCACATATGTATTAGCAAAATTGGAAGTGAAAATCGGCTTATTTATTTTTCCCCAGGCATTTGTCCGTCTTCAAAACGAAATAATGCATTCAAGCTTGTTTATAAATCTAGGGTCTTTTGCCAAAGGTATTTACGAGCTTGAGTGATATTATGATTATTATGGCTGTCTAATGATAATAATAAGCGTTGGGTAAAATAAAACACAGAATCCTATAGTTGCCTTACGAAATGAAATCGTTGTTAGTTTCAAATCATGTGTGTATTATCAAGACTGGAAATGAAAGTCAGCTTGTTTATTTGTCCCCATGCAATTGTCCATTTTCAAAAACGAAATAGTGCGTTCAGCCTTGTTTATAAATGTAGGACCCTTAGTCAGAGGTATTTCCGACAAGACATTCATTGTACTTAAAATAATATACTGGCCTAATTTCGAGTTTGGTTATATATTTGTTATTTTTTTAACTAATTTAACCGTAAAGCGTATTTTTATCATATATGCAGGCAATAGTGTTACAAGATAATTTGATACTCGTATGTTGACAGTAAGTTTTGAATTGTGATTGGTTTTAGTAAGCTGAAACCAAGACCAGTATTTTTGAAATGTAAGGTGATTTTTGCAAGTTATGAGTTATGATTTGGTTGAGATTGCATTGATTGAGATTGATTTGCGGATGATCGACTGTTTTCCCACGTCGGTGCCCTCACGTTCAGGGAGAGTACAAGTTCTGAGTGTCGGTTAGCCTTATCTACAAAGTAAGCAGGCGCTCATAGGAGCTAGGTATATACAGTGGGAGAATCTTGTTTGATTTGATTTCGGTTGATTGATTTGACTGATTTGGTTAATTGCTTTGATTGATTGTAATTGATCTGATTGTTAGATTTTATTTGATAGACAGACATTTGTTTGAGATTGATTTGCTTAATTGATTTGTTTGATTTGATAGAGGTTGATTGATTTGGTTTGATATGCTTCGGATGATTTTATAGGCCGATCGATTGATTTGATTCTGTATTTTGACAAGGGACGATTTCAAATTTCCCGCCAAAACAAAATGCTTGCCAAAATTTAATTAAGGCTCATAATTAAAACAGATTAATAACGATTTAGGACGGTCACGCTTGCTCATAAATCTAAGGCCCTTTTTGGCAGAAATGTTTCCGGTAAGGCAGACTTGTATGTAAAATATTTTAATTATCATTTTTCCATTTCCAATCATGCCAGCCGCTATTACAGAAAACATGCATTAGCTTTAAATCTCAAAGTAGTATTACTTATAATAAATGATTAAAACCCTTTATCTTTTTGATTTATAAGTTTAATTATGACTCATAATTAAAATCAAAATATATTATGCGTAACAGTGTTGAGACCCAGATGCATACGTCCTACCTTAAAAGTTAGTGTCATCTATGTACTTTTAAAATATACCGCTAGGTGGCGCCAGCTATATCACAGAAAATATTAATTAGTCTATACATAAGTAGATGGCGTCACAAACAAAATTAAATGTTGGTGCAGGGGGGACACGACAAGGAGGCTAAGACCAAAAGCAGTTTCAAAGACCTGTCTTACAAGTTAGAATTAGGGCCCCTTATCAGAATACAAATTCAAATTCCCCGCCATCACCAAGCATAATGCAATGACCTAAATACAATTCAAATTTTCCGCCAAAGAGGCTAGCATAAGGTAACGAAGCCCCGAGAGCAAGTTGCGAAGCCCTACACCCGTCTCATAAGTTAGGATTAGGTCCCCTTATTAGAATAAAAATTCAAATTACCCTCCAAGCGGATCATGACAATGCGCGTTGTCCCACAAACAAGTTCCGATCACGACAAGTGGGGCGAAGCCCCGAGAGCAAATTGCGAAGCCCTATATTTGTCTTATAAGTTAGCATTAGGTCCCCTTATTGGAATACAAATTCAAATTTCCCGCTAAGGGTCACCACAAGGGGGCGAAGGCCCACGAACAAGTTCCGAAAACCTATGCCAAAAGGTCTTTAATCGATAATATGGCCGACAAGATGGTTGACAAAATGACCGATTACGCAAACCGATCAGGTAAAAGAATGGATGTGACCTAGTCTTAGCCCCACCTTAATGAAGAGATAAGGGCCTTATCTAGTCTTAACCCAGCATTAACCCAGCCAAAATGGTCTCTGGACCACACCCTAGGAGCGTCCAACGCCCCTATTCTGAGGGTTGGACTGCCAAAAAGGTTCTTAATGCTGCCAAAAGGACCTTAATTAGGATCCAAAACTCCGCCTAGGGGTTAAAAACGGCCCATGAAAAGAATCCGACTCCACCCTCAACCCCACTCCCATCCCCACCCCGGATTGCCACTCTGCCCACCAGCACTTTGAATTAACCCCACTCCAGCCCCCCACCACTTTTAATTAATTATTACGTCACATCCCATGCTGCCCTCCTTCTACTTCTATAATTTTCAATTTTGTCTTTATTGCTGGATTTATGAAGTGGAGTTACTTTCGATACTTTCCACTTATCAGGGAATCTGCTTGTTCTCAATGCCTTATTGTATATAATGGTAAGCGGGTATTGAAAAGTCACAACGTGCTTTAAAGATATATGGTGGTACTTGATCCGACCCTACCGACTTTTGGTTTTAGTTTATGTAATACTTTTTCTACTTGTTCGATTAGGACCCCTAATAGAGACAAAATTAAACAATGCTGAGCAAAATGGTAATAGTGTTCACATTTTGGCTATATCTATCACGGATTAGTCTGTAAATTGTTTTCTTATTTTGGAACAGACCAAATACAAAATTTAATTGCTTTTAATTCATTGTAGTAATTAAATACATAGTGTTAGTCTTGATTTGCAGTGAACGTTTATTACAATTCTGGTCACGATCATTACGCAGATTTCAATCAAAGCAATTCATACTTGAAAACGTTTAAATATATTATAACAATAAAAATTGCAAACAGATTTTGAGAGAAGGTATCATTCATAAATGATGAATTGATCGTTATGTTTGTTTCAGTTTTAAGATAGGAATTAATGGTTTTGTGGTAAAAAATTAATACATTTAATTATTATTTTTACCCAAATTGGGTGATATTTATTTATTTCAGAATTTTTTTATATCGAACCTGCCTAACTCCATTGCAGTTAGCTTAGCAACTAGTTTACCTTGGTAAGTCTTCACGACGCCTGAACTGTTTCAGCAGACGGTTTTGTTTTTTTTTTTTTGCTCAAACTCAGATATGGTAAATTTCAAATTAAGCCTGTGATCGGAAAAATAACATTACGCTATCTTAAAATAATTTTTGTCTGTGCTTTAAAATAGTGAGTAATCAAAATAATTAGACATTAAACGTATATCTAAAGCTGCGTCGAAAGCAAATCAACACCTTGCATTTACTAAAAATGTTTTTAGTGAGCATTTAGATATTATCAAATTAAACAATATTTAGTAGTAATGTAATAATTAAAAAAATTGTTTTAGATATGATTAAAACATAGGCTTTTAAACGTGCGGAAGACGAGACTATGTTGCCCTGTACTATACTGACAGTGAATTTGTAATTGATTTAATAAAACGAGTAACTTCCGCTTTCATATTTCAGAATTAAGTTTTCCCAATAATCTTATCTACTATTTAAGTCATTAAACTGATATCCAATTTAGAGAGGTCGTCGTCTGTTTACATAATATTAATTATTCACAAAACGGATTTTAGTAAAACTTGCAATATCTCTAAATGAACTTGGGTTTAAAAAATAGTTTTTCTAAAACCTTCAAAATCGTTGAACCTCTCAAACCCTATAATCACCCGTTGGCAGAAGACATGTCATAACTATATTTTGCGATATCGACAGACTTATGACATGACTTGAAACTATAGAATCGTAAGTCTATTTGAATGAGGTATTCAAAGAAACACTTTATATTTTGTTAGAAACTTTTTATCAGGCGGAACTTTTCAAGTGCGGTTTCAATTCAATTGACAGCATGCGTAAGTGCTATCCCTTGAGCGTTATTTTATTTCTGATTGCCACGAACAGTTTTAATAGGTTAAATTAACCCTGAAAATAAAACATATACTATGTCTTAAATGCTTCTATTTCTCGAAAGTTTTATAGATTGTATAAAAGTTTATTGGCCGGTTTTACAAAAAAAAAATTCAAGATTGGCGTTAAGTTAGCATCGATGTTAGGATATCGTATATAGAAGGTTATTAAGTTATAGTAATAATAGCAGTTAACTAGTAACAAAAAGTACTGATGTAACGATGTTGGGTAATACATTTACGGTGAGGATTTTATCCATTTCTCGTACTACTCACTTTACAGAATACAGAATGTTTAAGAGGGTCTTCGTGCATTCGAAAACCAGGTGATGTGGCCCCAACCAATGCAACAGTTAATACGAATATAAATCTGGAGTAACTACTCAAGTGCTCTTCTCTACTCCCCATTTTGAGTATCTAACGCTATGGAGACATGATTATACACGCCATGGTTTTCAAAATACGACAATGAAAATAATCATTTCCGTCTACTTGTAAGGGAGATTTAATGTATTGATCTGCACATAAATTGGAAAGTTTGAAACATGCATTACGTGATTACAATCTTTAATAAAATAGTTAACCTACATTATGTAACACCGACATGGATTAGGATATGCTCATAAACGTACGGACATGACTTACTGTTGAATCACCCTATAGCATATTATACATAAAGATTTTATCCAACATTAACGTCATGGTTGCCCAACACGACAATCACATTCTTGCTTAGCTATGAAATTATTGTAACCGACCCTTTCTTTATATTTAACTCTTGTAGTAAACATTTCCTGACAAGCAGTAAAACAGCATGTTTCGTTATCAAAATAAAGCAAGATTACATAAAAGTACAAATGAAAAAACATAATTAGTAGTAATTTTTGTACTCAAAGGATGCTTTCCCTTAATTTTATTATTTTGGCCCTTTCTGTTTTATTTTTACGAATTCATTATGAAATATAACTTGTGAAAGTTGAAGTTGGTATAATAAGGTTTTAAGCCTAATAGAAGTTATGTTGAAATAATTATAATTAAATAAGTGATTAAAAGTAAGGTTTAATAATAATGTCGAATTGGATTATATAAATTTTAATACTTTTTATTCAATTTAAACTTTTACGCTTTATGCTATTAATTCCCAATTTCCGTTTACTAACAGAAATCGAGTTTTACTTTACGGCGATATAGAATTTTACTTCAGGTGGGATCAGGTGTGTAATGTTATAAACAGTTATTAAAATATACTTCCGACCTTAGTAATAGCCATAAGTTTCTTCTGTGTTAACTGAAAATTACGCACAAGTAATCAGAGAACAATTAAAAAATTATACACGCCCAGATTTGCGTAAAGGTGATGACAATCACAAAATGTTGCGAAAACTAGTACAACCAAAATAAAATGGATCAACTAGGTATAGATGTATACCATTCTGAAAAGTACCCAAACGAATCTTGAAGTAATTGGTAACAGTGGAAGAAAGGCACTTTTACTTTCACTTTTGACCTTGACGGCCACGTGGGGAGCGTAATTTGACCTTGAGTTTGACCTAGAGGTTGGCCCCGTTCACTACCCTCCCGCCTGGGCGCCGTATTTTCATCTTGATGCTAAGCTTGGTGCCTGACATTGGAGATGACCTTGGGCCTGTCCTTGGACTAGCCGAGTTCAGAACCAAATCTAATTTAGTCAAGTTCAAAACCTAATCTAATCCGTGCCTGGTATTTCCACGTAATTTGGCCTTGGCAATTTCCAATCACTTAATTTGGCCTTGGAAGAGATGCTGTAAATACGTACATTTGAGTTTAGATAATTTAATTCTATCTGAAGAATATACGATCGTGATGGAATTTTTGACAGCTGATCAAACTTTGGGTTTGTTTCGTGATGGATTATTATTAACGAACTGGTGATAAAGGCATACAATATGGTTAATTACAAGGTAGTATTAAAAAACGATACTATCGATTCGCTGGGAGTGTCCAATGATGTTGCGGAGATATGGTGGAATTTCAGCAAGGTTTGAATATGTTTGATGGATCGGCGCTCCTTGGAAGATTGGTCCACGTGTGAATAACTGTTGGGTTCCTGTCGATTATATAGTCTCACTAAATCCACTTGCTGTGTTTTTACTTATGAACGGTTTCCCAGTGATTAACATAAAGTAATTTTTTAGAATGTAAAATGTAAGTATAAAAATAGCAAAAATCTAATTATCTCTATCGGACTTATTGTAATTCTCTATTTACCGTTCCCTTTCGCATTAACTATAAGCTCGTTAGCGCGACCTTACCTATATGAATTTTTATAAAAACAATTTTTATTCTACAACATACTTTAAAATCAGTTCACCTTGAGATTCTAAAAGTCAACCTTCAACAGTATTTATATTGTGTTATATTGTGTATACATACAAAATTACTTTTAAAAGTAAAATGAGTAATTAAGAGCTCGTTAGTATTATCATAGATATGCATCAAAATGTATAACTGTTATGGTTAATACAAAATTTAAACACGTGCTGAATGTAGTAGATACTTAGAAAGAAAACAATAGGATTATTTTTGGTATTAAAAAGGGAAACAATCTCAATTTTTGATATTTACATTCTAGAAAACAAATCTCGGTTTTGATATTAAAAGATAAACACGATAAAAAGGAAAAATATACCGGTGATCGCATCTGGTATTAAAGCTAGGATGAACAGAGTGCCCCTACTAGACATGAGATTAGGCTTCTGTATTATTTTACATGCAAGATCTGACTTAGCGGAAATGCCTCTTTTAATGCTACTACCTCGCTCAAAAAAGGGTTTTAGATTTATAAACAAGTCCGAACGTCCATTCGCAAAACATGATTATTAATAAAAAAATTGAAGGAAAACCTGGTGTTTGAAAATATATTTTAAAAACAATACATCATTTATTTAATTACATTTTTATCGATCTTCTCTTTCGACTGTGATTCGTCACTATCATCATGGTTTTGAGATGCATTCACCTCATCCACTTCATCGTGTTCATCTTGAGCGATTACATTGTAATAATTTATTAACAGTCTCTAATATCCCCTGTTGGTTCATAAACAAAAGAATACATTATAATAATATTGCCCACTCGATGGTAATTACACTTTAAATATATACAAAGGATAATATACAATCTTTATTTATCACTATTATATTATTCTTAAGTCAGTTGTTTTCAGCACGGCCCCAGAAATACTACACGTGCCTTCAAATGTCCTTCCTCGTTCTCAGAAACTGTACCGCATTCATCTTTTTGAATTTATCTTTATCCAATTCTTCTTCAATATTGTGAAATGTCTATTCTTATTATTTAAGCTAGATTTCACCTCTTTATTATTTAACATACAAGTTCTGTCTGCCTTATCAGATATACCTCTGTCAAAAAGGGCCTTAGATTTTATAATCACGTTAAGTATTCTGGCCGCTTATTAGAATATTATTTTTTAATTTTCGAGTTTTTACCAATAAGGGGTTATCATATAGGTAAAATATTCTTAATTCAGGCTACCCAAGTGTGTAATTGTTTTAAACCAAATATACGTTATCTTCACCTCAAACTAAACTTGGAAGCACAGTTATACACTTAACTCTGATGATTCGTAATTCCTGAAACAAGGTTTAATAAGATGTCTTCTTTAAAACTAAAATTATTGGAGATCAACGACATTAAAAACTAGAAAAACCTTTTATGCATACCCATAGTGAAGAATTGAAAATGGTACTGTTACAATTTTTACACCTTTTTATCATTAATGTGCTAACTTGTTAACCCCTTGCAGTGCGTAAATGCCAAATGGTCCCAGTGTACATTAGTCAAGAAATTTACATGACATTTTTTTAACAAATAACAGCTTCTTACGTATACGAGACATCCTTGAGCGGTAGTCATTTATTTAAGAAAATTAAGACATCCAAAGTCTCCTGGAGTACATAACTTAGTTCCCGTGATCCTTTAGAACGGAAAACAGTATACGGCCGTCCTTTATCGCAGAGAATAATGCTTTTATTTTATTTAAAAGCAACCTCACAAAAAGGTGGTCTACTTGTCCTCTATCCGTTTTTAAATTGACTAGAGTAGCCGTACATGAATATCAATACCTGTCTATAAAATCTTAAAGTACCTCAACATTACAGTTACTATTTTGTGTATTTTTAAATCTTAAATGTAACTTAAGCTTTTTTAAATTTCACATCATTATCCATTCAACAGCTTTAAGATTGAAAAGGTTTTGATAATTGACCAAACAATTTTTCGTCACTAATTATTTATAATTATGCGATAACAAGGTTTATACCAGGATCGACAAAATTCCCATAACATATTCGCTATAACTGACAACTTTTCTACCCAACCTTTCAGGTAAATTCATGTCATCTGAGGTAACTAAAGATATTCACTCAAACTTTAAAATTAGCCTATCTTAAATTTATTTACAGCGTGACGAAACCCTAAGATCATGTTGCGGCTTAAGGGTATCAAATTATAACTACAATTTTTTTTAAACAAACTCTAATTTCATCACGGAAGAAAGATTATTTCGTAATTCAGTAAATTCGATTGCATTTCTTCCCAATATATTAGAATTCGAAACTATTGATTAAGTGATTTAAAAATTTGCGAGTATCTACATCATTGTTAATAAAAGAAAATCAAGATATATTTGCCACAATATGAAATAATATTTAACCTCTTCTTGTGAGTGGGCTTTATGCATTTTGCAAAATTCTGAATCTACTGTATATGAACGAGAACCCATTTAAATTGTAGCGCTACTGTTTGGCCACTTAATCTACCAAAACAGAAGCATCCAGTGCTGTGCTTAAAGCTTTTATCTGTGACAATGTTTATAATAAAACAACTGTTCAGATATTCAAAAACTTTTATTGTAAGTTAAGGTGGCAATATGTTACAGGTTAAAAATTGTCAGTGTCGTATCAGGAGATACATTTCGTAAAATATAGAAAAAAAGTTTCTCATTCATAAATACCCATTTACGTGATTAAAACGATACGTTACATATTTGATATAGTGCGATATATTTATTTAGTGAATGAAGCCAAGATATCCTAATAAAACTTTTATAAATGTAATGCAATAATTATTACTAATTATAAATTAGTTGTTGCATTTTTTGTACGTATTAAGAATTTTGTATTAATAAGTAGTAGGTTTTCTAATAAAGACAAGATATCTTTGATAGCTGATCTATTGTCCCCAATTTTTGACAGTCACAAATCTTTGACTATAAACGAACGCTATAGAAATGCCATCAAATCAGCTAAAACCTACTCAGGCGCTGAAGTACCCTCTGATCACTGCTTGCTATTAGGAGAAATAAAACTTAGACTCAAGAAGATGAAACGCCGCGAAGCTCCCTGGCGACTGAACAATGAATATTGGAACAATAACCGACAACAAATAGCGAAATCTATGGAAAATAAACTAGAAATTAATGAACTAGAACACAATATAGAAAAAGAATGGAACCAATTTAAGAAAATCGTACAAAACGAAATGGCTAATATGACAAAACCCAGACAGAAAAAATAGTAAATAGATGACAAATCAGATCTTAGACCTAATAGAAAAGACAATTCAAGAATCGAGACACTGAACAATATAAAAAAGCTAACAAAGAAATTAGAACAGAAATACGACATGCAATATAAAAATGGTATGAAGATAAATGCGCGGAAACAGGAACGCTATGAGAGAAACATAATGATTTCAACATGTACAAGAACATAGAAGTACTTGGAATACATAATAGAAAGGCTAACAATCTAGTACACAGTAACGGTATACTGAATATATAGAGAAATTATTTAATGACGAACGACAAGAATACAAGATACAAAATATTAGAACAGGTCCCCCAATATCAATAGACGAAATAGATCATCCAATAAAAATAGCGAAGTTAAGAAAAACGACAGGTCTAGATAACATACCAACTGAAATGTTTAAAATTCTAGAGAAGGAAGGAGAAAAGTATCTGCTTCACATGTGCAACAAAATTTGTGACATAGGTGTCATCCAAACGGATTGACTGAGATCTACATTCGTGTCAATTGCGAAAAAAGCAAACGCAAAACAACGCAACGAACATCGAACTATCAGCCACGTATTAAAAATATTCCTCCGACTTATTCACTCCAGAATTCATAATAAAATAAAAGAAAATATGGCTGATACACAATTTGGTTTCCGCAACAATCTCGGAACTAGAGAAGCACTATTTAGCATCCAAGTATTAGTGCATAGGTGTAGAGACGTCAAGTACCCAGTGTACACGTGCTTTGTAGACTTCGAAAAAGCATTTGACCGAGTAAGACACACCGAAAAACTGGCTTTGATGATAAAGACCTACGGACAATTCGAAACCTATACTGGAACCAGCGCCAACATAATAATAGGCCAGAATCTTTCTCAATAAATAGACATACGGCGCGGAGTAAGATAGGGGTGTATCCTATCATCCCTACTGTTCAATGTATATTCTGAACATATATTCAATGAAACATTAGACGCAGCTAATGGTGGTGTCAACGTTAACGGAATAAAAATTAATAATTTGAGCAGCAATATCAACCTTAAGCTGAAGATAAGACTTGCCAAATGCTACATATTCCCAGTACTGTTATATGGAGTAGAAAGCTAGTCGTTAATAAACACATTATTGAAAAACTTGGAAGCTTTCGAAATGTGGGTATACCGGAGAACACTGCGAGTGAGTTGGATGGATAGAGTCAGCAAGGAAGACGTACTGGGTCGAATGGAGAAAGAAGTAGAAATAGTTAAAACAATAAAAACAAGAAAACTCTAGTACTTCGGACATGTGATGCGAAACCCCACACGATATAATATCTTGCATCTGGCAATGAAGGGAAAATAATCGGAAAAAGAGGCCCAGACAGAAGACAGACATCTTGGCTCCGAAACGTGCGAGACTGGTATAGCAGATCTACATTATTTCGGGCCGCTGTTAACAAAATTACCATAGCCAATATGATAGCCAACGTTCAGTAACTAGAAAAGA
Source organism: Vesta saturnalis (assembly GCA_036346205.1). NCBI lineage: Eukaryota > Metazoa > Arthropoda > Insecta > Coleoptera > Lampyridae > Vesta > Vesta saturnalis. The sequence goes on along the minus strand of JARFJB010000772.1, from coordinate 1,493,803 downwards.
AGAAACATTTTCTGAAAAAATTGGGTACTTCAAAATTTCGCAGACCCTGTATATGTATTTAATTTAATAGCGCTATTTCTATATCATTGCTAAATATTTTATTTGATTTTCACCATTATTACACATATTAAAATACTTATCTTTTTTGGGTTTTTTAGTGGTGTATTTGTTTATTAATGTAATACAATTTAAACGTTTCGATAACACTTGCAGTTATCTTCGTCAGTAATCATATAGATAATACTATTACTCACGAAGATAAGATTGTCGGCCGTCAAGTAACATTTTGCGGCCTTGGCATACAAATAACTATTGAAATTATAGCAGCATCTAAACTGTACAGAGTAATAAGTAGATAAGTCGAATAACTCCTTTTTTAAAATACGACTAACAGATATATTATTGATAAAATTAAGCGTTGAAATTTTTGTAATCCTTCAATAAGATTAATTAAGCATCTTGTAATGTCAGTTTCATTGTTTACAATCAAAGATTAATTATCCATGTTTTATTGGTCATTTTATGTTTAATTATAATGGGAATATAATTATATGTATGTAGAAAATTACCAAGCTTTATGTACGCGTACGCTTATGTAGTTGACAGTTAAGTTATATGTAATTACTAGTCATTACAATGAGCTAATATAGATTCGTTGCAATAGAGCTGAATGAACGATAATGAATAACAAACATATGTACATTAAATTCAATTTGAAAGATAATAGTAAATGTAAGAGTAAAAATTATAGGTAATTGAATTCGTAATCTACGAACATTGTATATTGCTTGGCAAAATCACATCTGCTCGAAACAAGATCCAAAGATTATATAGCGTGAAATTATCGTGTTTTGTATACCATTAGAACTGGTCTGTAATTAGACTGCAAGGCCTGTAGTTTACTAAAGATAACTACAAGGGCATCGTTGTTAACAAGGGCACTGTGTTCAGATGTATTTTCAACTTAATTTGACTACTTCATCCGCACGACTGCCGATTTCAGAATTTACTTTAATGATGTGGCCTTTCCATACTTTTGTTTCCTAATTTGATTCTTCTTTCATTAAACACAAACAAATTTGCACAAGGAATAAGTTTCTAATTTCATTCAAAGAAATGTGATCGCTATTATTTTGAATGTAAACGATATTAATTTGTTATGAAATAAGTTAACAAGAACTGGATATTATGGAAATAATTTAATACCCCGTAACTATATGTTTGTATATTAAAACTTGCAAATGTAGTATATATTTAGGGCAAAATGTCAGAAGTAGTATTTTGTGCTGAGATATTTTGAATTAATTAATTCATCTACGTTGAGTACGCCACATCCCCATTGGCCTAAACTCAAGTTGAGGGCTCTAGGTCGTCGTCTCTTGCCTACAATGCGGAACTTTGTCAAAGTCCTATGCCTCTGAATTACAAAGTAGTCCGGAACTACAAATTATATATACAACAAATCAAAGCTGATGGTTGTACCATTAACTACTAGAAATCCGCCTAGTGTTACACAAATTTCTGTTTTCAATGTGAATGTGAATCTGTACTAACGCTTTTTAGCAATTTTATGGTTGTGAAAACATGAAAGTATTACAAACTATTCAAAAAGTTTTATGTTCGAAACTAAAGCTCAGTAATAAATCTACCGTTGTTCAATAGTTGTAATGTCTTTCATCAAATGAAATCGTAAGAGAGGTAGCAAATACGGATAACCTTTAGGCGAAGATTAATGTCCCCTGGCCGCAACCCTTGTACAAACTATGTGATGTCCCTCTGTAGTGTCACGTCATACGTCATTTTGGGTTAAATTTACTTCCATGTGGGTGCTTAATGGTAGCTTGTCAACTAAAATTTCAAACCATTTTTATTTAGTGCATTTTCTAATAAGAACATAAAATCGACTGACAACAACGACTTAGACTAAAAGCCTTGTACTTTCTTGCTAGCTTCGAAAAAATGTATAGTAATTTCAAAGTTTTTGTGGCTTGAAAGTAAATTTATACATACACAAGTTATATATGACAAAACAAACTAGTACACGCTTTTTCTGTCTATACACAATTCTTAATTGACATTAGTAAGAATTTTATTTCATGCGTATTTATGTTTGTGTATTTAATGTAATTCTGATGATAAGAGGTCACGGTGATCGTAAAATAATTTATAATGAGGTAGCATAATTATTTATAATACATATCCGAACGTAACTCACTAAAACTGTACTGTACTGTACATGGGAAAATTTTGAAGAAGTGGGTTTAACTAAAAATCGCCTAAAAAGTGGCGACCAAAGATTGCAACTAATGATTCAAAATCCTTGGACATTATGCAAACATTTCTGGAAAATCCTTTTCTCAAGAAGTTTTATGGTAAGAAAGTAATGCTGATATAAGAATTATCTGGTGATGGGTTTGATAGCAGAATGGTATTTTCTGAAACTCTTATCTTATGTAAAGGAACCCTCATTTTACATATTAAATAGTTCAACGGAGCCGCATTCATGTTAAATGGTCATGTTAATCGCGAATATTGGAGCGATACTAATCCTAGATAGATGAGAGATGGTAACCATTTCTATGAAATTTGGTTTCAGTAGGATGGTGCACACTTTAGTGTTGATGTACAAGATTATTTAAATGAAGGTTTGCAAAACAAGTGGATAGCAAGGAGGCGTATAATTAAGTCGCTAACAAGGTGTGCCTATTTATCACCATTAGACAATTTTTTGGGTTATCTCGAAAACATTGTGTACACAACATAACCTGATAATCTTGATATTAGAAGTAAAATGATGATAACAACCCGTCAAATCACTAATAAGAAAATTTCGATTTGCCATATCAGCTTTGTACAATAGATTTGGTTTTTTATGTACCTTTGCATTCAGCTTTTTGTGAACAAAACACCTGATGAGTTTGTAAATAGAGTTTGAATTTTTCAGGTTATTTTTTCTCTGTTTGTCGGTCTTTCTTGAAAACCAGATTTTTTAATCTACCCCAAAGATAAAAATCTAAGCAGATAAAATCCGTGGAAAGCGTCGGCCTTGGAACAAATTTTCTGTGCTAATTGCTTTGTTTGGATAATGTTCATTTAAGTAGTGCTCTCTTAATTTCCAAGAGAACGTCTTCGAAAAGATGGGGCAAATTGGTGTTACGAAATTCCAAATAGTTATCTATCTCTCTATAGGTTTTCTTGAAAAGTGCATGGGCCTATAATTTTCCCCGCTCCTCCAATATGTTATCTGCGCATTCGCGTATCTCCGTATCTGCGTATCTGGTTATCAACGTATCTGCGTATCTGTATATTTGTGTAATTTTTTTTTTTACTTTTTAGAGGTCTTTTTTGTGTCCACTTTTTTTTATATCTTGTAAAACTTCGTTCTCTATGGTGAGGTAATGACGGCAAATAAAAATTTTGATAATATGTATTATTAGGCTAAAGCAAAAAGAAGAGTGGTCAAGTATGCTCTGAAAGAAAAAAATCTATTTACTTACTCAGTTTACGGTAAAAATATTGAACTTAAGTGTGCTCAAATTCTAAAAGGTAAATTTATTAGAAAATTTTGATACGTTGATTTTCCCGGCAGTATTTCTCGGAAACCATAAAAAATATCGTAATTTTATAAAAGACTGCAGTACCTTACACTAAGTGTTATTCCTTTAAGACGTCGGCAAAGTTTTTTAATCATTTTTTCTCAATAAGCTACGGAGGTCTTATAGGCGTAAATGATCGATAACCCAACTCTAAAGATATAATTAGTTTTTACTTCAGGTAGCTCCCTGCCACTTTGTATGATAATGTGTGCCTATGTAGCCGAAAAAAGAACAATTCAGCCGATTTGAACATGGATTGAGGATTATTTGAATATTAGGAACTTTGTTGGATAACGAAAGTTATGGGGTTTTAAGGAATAATTAATTTCAAGTTAACATTTCCGCATTCAATTTCATTTCGTTGATTTAAGGTATCATATAGTCTATAATATTTTAAAAATATTTTTTCCCAATGAACTACGATGGTCTTACAGGCGTAAATGATCAATAACCCAACTCTATCTAACAAACTTTATCTAAAAATATAATTAGTTTTCAAATGAAGCCACGAACTCACTGTTCCTGTATTAGGCCGACAAAACGTTAAATTTTTAGTTTGGCACCACTGAGTTTGTGTATATAAATATTTGCGGGTATCTGTCATGTACATTAAAGCTGTGTGACACGTAAATGTTGCCAAAATAACTTATATTTTTAAAACATTTTTAATGAAGTAATAAGATCGAAACAAAAATGTTTTGTCCAAAAACTATTTACAGTTTGAGACTTGGGCTAACACCTTGGACCCTGTACCACTTATGCAAATAACTCTTAGTGCTCTCGATGTGAAAAGCATGCAGCAAGCTAAGAAAAGAATCATATTTTACACGACGATAATACTCATGAAAGACTAGAAAAAGGAAACGAGGTAAGGACAGTGATTAGTATAGAAATGGCGGTAGAAGAAAAAGATTATATACATATATATATATATATATATATATATATATATATATATATATATATATATATATATATTCACTAACTGTATTTTTATTTAAAATTAACTTTTAAAGTACATACAGTACAAGATTAGCTCGAGTGGGATTTGAACTCACGGCCTCTACTTTGCTAAAGTGGGGCTCTTCCAAATGAGCTATCGAGGAGGCAAGTCACTATCGATTGAAACTTAAACTGTATGTACTTCCCTAGTTACGATGTATTATAATTTTTATACACAATGAAGGTCACAATCAACTTTTGTGTATGTCATATGAGCCCACAATTCGCTAAGGTTTCGCATATGACAACACGTGACTACTGCTAATAGATAACTATAAGAATTGTTTTTTATTGAACAGAACAGAAGTTCGATATAATAATCATTAACTATATTTTTATTAAAAATTAACATTTGAAGTACATTCAGTAAAAGATTAAATCGAGTGGGACCCACGATCTCCACTTTACTAGAGTGGGGCTCTTCAACTGAGCTATCGATCTATTCAAACTTTAACTGTATGTACTTCCCTAGTTACGATGTATTATTACATTTTTGATACACAATGAAGGATTACAGTCAACTTTTGTGTTTGTCATATGAGCCCGCAATTCGCTAAGGTTTCGCACATGACAACAAGTGACTGATTGTAAATTTTTATTTGCTATACGCAATACTAATAAATAACTATAAGAATTGTTTCTTATTGAAAGAACAGAAGTTCAATAAAATAATCATTAAATGTATTTTAATTTTAAATTAACTTAATAAGTTTGAATCGATTGTGATTTGCCTCCTCGATAGCTCAGTTGGAAGAGCCCCATTCTAACAAAGTGGAGGTCTTGGGTTCAAGTTAATCTTTTACTGTATGTACTTAAAAATTAATTTAGATAAAAATATAGTTAATGATTATTATATTGAACTTCTGTTCGTTCAATAAACAACAATTCCTATAGTTATCTATTAGTATTGCGTATATCAAATAAGTCACGTGCGAAACCTTAGCGAATTGCGGGCTCACATGAGATGCACAAAAGTTGACTGTGATCCTTCATAAAAATTATAATACATCGTAACTAGGGAAGTACATACAGTTTAAGTTTGAATCGAGTGTGACTTGCCTCCTCGATAGCTCAGTTGGAAGACCCCCACTCTAGCAAAGCGAAGGTCGTGGGTTCAAGTCTCACTCGAGTTGATCTTTTACTGTATGTACTTAAAAGTTAATTTTAAATAAAAACACAGTTAATGATTATTATATCGCACGTTCGTTCAATAAAAAATAATTCCTATGTATATATTGTATATATATATATATATATATATATATATATATATATATATATATATTTCTTCCAAAAATTCGAAATCTTCCACAAATATAACCTATGTTTGCTTTTTTATTGAAAGAAAAGCATATCAGTACAGAATTCTTTTAGCACTAAAAAGAGTCCGCAGTGCAAATTTAATTTTTTTGTATTTTGATTAAATTGTTTTCTCCTTATTTCTTACATGTATTTATGTTTAACCTTCTCCGAACTTTGACAGCGAGTTAGAATCCGTTGTATGTTAAATATTTTCTACTTATTTTGCGATCCACGCGTAATCTAGTACGGATTTAATCAATTTAATAAACTAGTGACATTCTCTCGTGGGTTGTCCTGAATGGGTACGTGGGTTTAATATATATATCACAAACTGTATGTGCTCTTCATATATTTCGTACGTTGCTTCTTCTGCCGGTTGTATTCTGACAAACTGTTTTCTGGGAAGGTCAAACTCAGTTAAATGTAACTGATATCTCAAATTAGGAGCATAGTGTGACAGGTGTTTGTGCAAGTAGTTCCAAAGGTAATGTAATTTGCGAGTAGATGTATGCGGTTATTCCATGCTTGTTATCCCAGTTGGTGGTCATCAGATAGACGTGCGAATTCGGAGTACAAAAGGAGCATTGTCCGTCTTGACAGCCGTGTCTCTATGTTATATCCAGATCACGATATATTGTGTGTGCTGTGAGTAAAACTGTATTTCGACCGTTTCTGTGATAATGGCGGTTAAGTCGTTGATGAGTTTCTCGGCAAGTTAGAGTGATAGGAAGGTGTGGAAATGTGGTTGGGGATGTGTTCAAAGATGTGCTCCGAGAGCATTCCAGTCAGCATTTAAAAATTCCAATACGGGTTGAAGATGCTGGTCACAATGAAGTTTTTGACCCATAGTGGTAGAGGATCGGTGGTATCTGTGGTGCCTATGTGGCATTCTTGGTTGAAAAAGTGGTACTTCTGTACTGAACAAATAATGCGAACAGGTGTTGAGGTAAAAATTTGTCCGAATTCAGTGCAATAAGGCCGATTTTCAACCATATATTATTTTAGGTGCATGCGGAGTTTTCAGGTTAAGTTTAATGTATTTTCGTAAAAATTAGTGAGCAGCAATCTCCAGCCTTAATTATTGATAATGTATTTATATTATAAAATAATCTATTGCCGTGTATTTGAATAACATGAACATCGTCAATCAATGGGAACATATTTAGTAATGTAAGTTTGTGGCAGAGATTACATATTAACCAATAAAATTACGCCAACAGGTTCTGCATTCGACCACTCCCAGATGGTCTAAAAATCTTTCGGACTCGGTTGTAAAGTGTATATAGCTAATGATCGCTGCAGACAATGTTCTCAACCCCCCACTTAGACGGAATTTATTTTTGTAACAGCTGGCAACAGATTGAAACTGGTATATTTGATGATACACCACTTTCTCTCAAGACTAGCTTCCAATTATACTAGCCTTCCCGGATACTTAATTTCTGGGCCTACGCCTTGGGAAAGTGGTATAAATGGAATTATATCACTTTCTTTTTACACCCGCTTTCCTTTTATATCAGTTTCCTTCTATACCACTTCCTCTTTCTACTGCTCTACTTTTATAGAATTTTTCCTTTATGCCACATATAATATAGCATAACCACATTACCTTTCCATATATTGGTATATTACCTAGGTTAATAGAAGAAAACGATACAGTGGTATAGAGAGACACTGGTATAAAATATACATCTGCGAAGACTGGTGTAAAAATAAACTCGTATAGAATATGTTATACTAATATACTATTCCTTAGTGAGAGGTTCGGAAATTGTTCTATTTGTGGATACTTGTGTAACTGGAAGCTAATCTAGAGTGAAACTGGTATAAAAGAAAACTGGTATAGATGGAGAGTGCTATAATTCAACTTAGACCACTTTACCAAGACAGAGACTCAAAAATTTAATATCTGAAGAAACTAAAAAATAGAAATTGGTATAAAAACAGTGGTATAACGTCTTTCCTTGTATAAAAAATTCGTCCGACTCGTGTGTTGTATAACTAAACCTCTACTTCTGTCATTAAGAAGCGATGTATTGGTTTTAACAAATATTCACAATGAATAAATCTACAGTGAACTTACCGCCATTATATTTAAATGTTTAGAACATTCTTTTGTAGATATTTTTACGAGACTCAAACGACGTTCATAACAAAAATACATATCTTTTTGGTAAAATCTATGCTTTTATACGCAAGTTTTACAAACTTTACACGTTTCAATAACTACTGCAGTTATTTAATTAATGAAAAGAATAACATATATTTGAAATATTAATATCCACGTTTTTTTTTTTTTTTTTTTTTTTTTTTTTGTTAGTATGCTTAATAGTTAGAATGCTTATTGTTAGTGTTGCTTATTATTAATGCTTATTCCGGTGGACTGTTCAGGAGTCTGCTTCCTCTTCAGTCCTGGGTCTTTTGTGTGATAGTGGGGTTATATTGTTGTGTGTATTGTATATGTGCATACAATGTAGTGTGTGGTGTTTAGTGGTTGCAAAAAAAAAAGTAATTATTACTATAATATATTACATTAATTTTGTTTGGATAGAGTGTATGTGTGGTGTGTATGTGAAGGGCGTGGTGTGTATTGGCTCGATTCCTTGGGCGTTGCAGTGGTTGTCTTCGATTTTATCTCAGGGCATATGGGATGTCATCAAGGAGTTCCTCGAATTCTTCGGGGAGGTTTTCAATGTTTTGGGTCAGGATGGTTGGAGGGTGCTTGAATTTATTTTTCGGTTTTTTCCTGTGGGTTCTTATGTATTGGATGTGGGTAAGGGGTGTATGTGAGGTGCGTAGGATGTTTTTGGTAGCTTCTGTTTCGCCGAATATCCTACGGAGTGTGTAGTTTGTTTGCAGTGTTTTGAGGCGTTGTGTGATAGGTATGATGTTAGCGTGTTGTATGGTGAGGTCGTTGGGTGTTCTATAGTGTAGTCGGTGTATTCTTCGTAGGACTCGGCGTTCACAAGAGGCTATGGAATTTAGATCTTTGGGTTTTAGGGTAGCGTACAATGGCGCACGGTAATCTATGACGGGCCGTATGAATGTTTTGTAGGTATGTTGTAGGGTTTCAGGTTTACAACCTCCTATTCGTCCCCTAAGGGCGGCCAGGAGGTTGGATCGGTTCCGTACTTTGTTTTATAATCTGAGTTACAAATACTGAATTCCCTAAACATTAGAGCGCTGTATCTTATAGTCATTGTGATTGTACATACCAAAGGTAGTAAATTCTAATAGCCAATCATCATACATAATGTATAGAAGCTTTTGTGAATATTAACTTTAGAGGTGATTCAAATTTATCAACTGTATTTATTTTTGTTAGGTAACAAGTATACTAAAGCCACCATACGCGAGACGTAAAAGTATCCCTTGTGAATATCTCTTAAAAAATCAACTTTAGAGCAAAAATTGTATAAACGTCTTAAAGATTATAAAATGCAAATTCAGAATTCGATGTATTGTATTAGAAGTATATTTTGTAAATAAGACAATGTTTGACAGCTAAACTAGGCATAAGAAGGTAAGGTGATGGACACATCAAACATTTAACGGCATAAATATTTACATATTTCTAATAATAATACTATTATATTGCAACTATATTCCTTCTCATCTTTCGTATATGTGAAAGTATTGTTAAATATTGATGTTCATTGCATTTGACGGATTTGCATTTTATAATACATAAGCAGTGTTTAATGCGTAAACACACTTAAGTTTAGAAATGTTCGTTTACATAAATATACAATATTTTAATACTAGTTAAATTTTACTCCCCAATGGGAAGTGAGTAACAATATTATAACAAGTTTTCTACCTTATTTTACATAGTAAAGTAAAAGTTTAATTCGAAAACTAGCTTCTTGTTGAGAATACATCCCGTTTGTATATTTAAACAATTCTATTTAAACTTTCAGCCTGCATGAATAATGGATTATATCTTGCATAATATTTCAAAAACTACTTGTTTGAGAAAAGTAATAGGGTAATAACTATGGTCGAATGGGCAATTAATTACGAAAAGTAATTCAGAACACAGGTATGCTTTTTAATGTAAATGATTAATATTATATTGGAGATATTATATGGTGCCTTGAAAGTAATTTATTAAATATCCGTTTCGTTTATAATATACGGGACCTAGTAATAAAAGCAACGATCTGATGCTTTGTATTACAGCAGGTACTAATAAATTATCAACGCCTCGCCTCCTTTTATGTTAAAATTATTAGTACAAAAGTGATACTGATACTGTCCGAACAATGACAATCAAATTTTCTGTGAAACACGTTGAAAAATAAACGTTAAGATATCAAGTTTTATTAAATCTGTATTAAACACTTTATTTAAAAGGCGATTGCTTTATTATGTGTTATACTATAAAGATGTAGTTGCCTTGCTGAAGGTGAACTTTAAAATTATAGGCCGAGCTAGTTAGACATTTATAACACAGTCTACTTAGTATTCGGGAGGTAATGGGTTCAATTGCCGTTACCGTCTACCTTGTATGAGGTTTTTTAGAGGGGTTTCCTTATAGCAAAATGATCACTACGAATACACATATTATGTGCGGCTATTTAGACGAACGCTTGGGTCCCATCCTATCCTTATCCACCCATCCTTAATCCCACCATGCATATATACGTAATTTATATATGTGTGCTGGTAATCCATCGCTGTGGTTGAAGGAGCGAGAAAAGCTCGAGTAGCCCACGTTCCCCTTCGGAGAGGGAATGAAACCCGTTGCTTTCCTTTATTTTAAATTATGGTAAGGGTAGCGCTAATAAGTGGTTGATGCCCATAAAGATACTTGTAAATCCACTTTTTGAACATCTAGTTTCACAACATATAACAAAATGTTACCCGGCGCAAATCTTCTATTTCCTGTTCCATTGTCAAAAACATTAGGCTCCAGAGGTTCAGTCAGGACCAATTATAGAAAATGAAGACTCATCATATCTCTTAGCGTCCCGAAATTACAATGGTGAAATGTTTGTGTTGCTACCCTGATAATCATGAGCTTCATACTAATTTCTCTAGAGCCATGTGAATAAGGATTATAAAGTGTATTACTCAGGTCGTGAAGATGGTCAACATATGCATGGAGTAGGTATAATATTGACAAAAGAACTACACCGATTTGTCACAAACTTTACACCAATCTCGGAGAGAATACTACTAATATGCCCCCACTACTGATAGCTTGGAAGAAGAAGTAGAGAAATTCTACAAATCGTTGGCGATTATAAGACAATTGAATAAATAAGGTGTGACATGAATCATGGGCGATTTTAATGCCAAAATCGGGAAAGGGAAGAGTGTAGACTATATCGGAAAATACGGATTAGGTACAAGGAATGAGCGTGGCGATAGACTAAAACTGTTCGCAGAAGAAAAAGCATATATAGTTCTTAACACATTTTTTAAACTTCCACGTCGATGACTATATACTTGGATTTACACAAGATCACATAGGAAATATAACAAGAAACCTACTAGATTACATTCTGGTAAAAAAGTTTCCGAAACAGTTGTCTGTCAGTCAAAACGTACCGTGGCATGGTCATATCATCGGATCACAGTGCACTAGTGGGAAGGTTTAAGATGAAACTCAATAAAAAATACAAAACCACACATAGAAAGACATCGAATTTAAAGAAACGGAAATAGCAAGAAACAGAGAAACAGTGACAAAAGCAATAGCTGAACAAATGAAAAATGTAGAGGGAATAATGGATACAGGGGGAAGCAATGGAAAAAATATCTGGAAAGTTCAATGAAATAGGAAAAGAATACCTAATAGATAAGAACACAAAAAGGAAAAGCTGGATGACGGACAAAATACTTCAACTTATGGAAGAAAGAGAGAAATAAAATACAAAAGTATTCAGAAACAAATAAATCAAGAAATAAGAATAGCAAAAGAAAACTGGCTCCAACAGCAGTGTGAAGAAATAGAATACGACCTTGTATTAACAAGGCCAGTTTTCTTTTGCTATTCTTATTTCTTGATTTATTTGTTTCTGAAATACTCTGCACAAGAAGATAAAAGAAGCAGCTGGAAGACACAAACTCAATACAATGCGAAAGCTACAAGACAAAGAGGGAAAAACTATAATACAAAAAGATGACAAAATGCGAGAGTGGAAAACATATGTAACGAAACTATTTGATGATAATAAACCAAGAGAGACTCCCAAATCGGAAATTAGCAATAACAACAGACGAAGTTACAAAGACGATATCACAACTGAAAGACGGAAAATCACCAGGACCAGACAATATTCACAATGAATTCCTCAAATTAATTGATTTAAAGGGAATTGGCTGGATAACTAAAATCTTCAATGAAATATACGAGAACGGAATAATACCCAAGCTGTGGTTGTAGTCTATCCAAAACAACAAGTGCGAAAGCTTGTAGAGATTTCCGCACAATAACTTTAATGAGTCATTTTCTAAAACTTTTTAAAAATAATTCACTACAGAATGTATAGAACATGCGAAGAACATATCAGACGAACTCAGTTTGGATTTCGCAATGTACTGGGAATGAGAGAAGCACTGTTAGTGTTCAGGTCCCATATCAAAGGTGTAGGGATGTTGACTGCGATATTTTTACATGTTTTGTAGATTACTAACAAGCATTTGATAACGTAAGTCACAGTAAACTTAGTACTACTAGTACTAAGAGAAGTAGGGATAGAAGATAGAGACCTAAGAATAATAAGTAATTTATACAAGAATCAAACATCGTATACGATTAAAAGAGTAGAAAGATATTGAAATAAAAAGAGGAGTACGTCAGGGCTGCGTATTGTCACCTGTATTATTTGATGTATACGGAGATCAAATATTTCAAGAGACACTAGAAGATATCAATGTCGGCATAAAAATAAATGGTGATTGTATAAACAATATTAGGTATGCGGATGATACAGTGGTATTTGCAGATAGCTTAGAAAATCTACAAGAAATAGTGAATAGAATAGAAAGAATCAGCAGTAGCTATAGAATAACGCTAAACATAAAAAAAAACTAAATACATGTTAAAATCTAAGAGAAACAATCATGGGGGTCAATTAACAATAAACATCCGACCTATAGAGAAAGTGGTTACATACACATACTTGGAAACAACAATAAATGGATTAGAAATTAGACCCCGAATTGAGAAAGCAAGAGCGGTATTTATAATAATGTCAAAATTACTCAAATACTATGATATTTTCCTACCAACAAAAATTAGACTGTTATATCTTTCCGATCTTATTATACCTGGACCCTGACTAAAGCTGCCTGCAAAAAAGTCGAAGCATTTGAGATGTGGTTATACAAGCGCATGTTAAACATACCCTAGACAGACCACACGACCAACCAGACAGTGGTAGAAAAAGTAGGTAAAGAAAAAGAACTTCTCATACCGATGAAAACACGCAAATTACAGTACCTTGGACATATTATGAGAAATGGACAAAGATACGAATTACTACAACTTATTCTACAAGGCAAAATAGACGGAAAAAGAAGACCAGGGAAACGACGAATATCGTACCTAAAGAACCTAAGAATGTGATTCAACACAACAACAGTGGCCCTCTTCAGAGCGACAGTAGACAAAATATGGATTTCCATTATGATCGCCAACATACGGAACGGATATACACCCCAAGAAGGATAATATTATTTGACATTTACCTAGTGTTCCGCGACCTTCTGCGCGATTTTTGCCCTACACCATTAGGTTCTATTAATTGTACTTTATTTTACACCCGTTTGCTTGATCTCTGTCAGGAATTTGTCTGCGATACCTAGGCTCACTTCATTCACACTGAATATTCAATCCTAGTTCCAGATGATATTAATTCTAAGCCGCCACTGTCATATTTCTCATTAACTGTCGTAAGTATTTAAACCAATTTAAAACAAACAATTTTTCCTTTACCAGTTATCTTTTAACATCAAAATTACTACGCTTCTTCTTTAGTCCCGGTCACGCTACTTTCTGAATTTTCAAAATTATTTAAACGAATAATTCGTACTACGAATTATGACAACATTCCTCTTCAACCACGATCCATCCTCACTAATATGGCGTCACCTCAGGATCCTTCTCTTAGACAAATGATAGTGACTTTAAGGTACTTCTTCGAAGAGTAAAATTAACTATTCCGTTGCACGTAATAATATTTCACCTGAATTCGATTACACATACACATATATGCCCAGCTATCCATCACCTCTTTTTTCTCGACAAATTTGAATGTTCGATACACTTCAACTATAACTAGCACTTTATAGATCATTTGGTTCACATTATTTTTATTATATATCGTCGTAAAGAGCAAAATAAATGCACTTTTAAACTGTGTACCTTCTTCGCCAAATAACTCAAAAATTGAACACTAAATTGATCCCAAAATCCAAGCTCTACGTTAAAATGAGGAAACTCTTTGGTTACTCCATTTCAAACATAAACGTAAAATTTAAGATATTAAAAATTCTAGAACATCACTCAGAACTGTAGTTGGTTCATTAATTTCATTCAAATAATTACACAATTGTAGAACTGAAGGACGTGGTCTGAGAATTTGACAAATAAAGTAGAAATAAAATGTGCAAGAATAAGTAGGGAATACCAGGTGGCTAGGAATAGACTCGGGCCCGCGATTTAGTCCGATACGATTTCGGGCTCGAATTCGGGCCACGTTTTTTTTTAATTTTAGCCTCTTAATCACTACATTCATACATAATTCAACAATAATTATTCTTACCTTATATTTTCCACAAAATTCAAACACAACTTATTTTTATAAGTCGACGTCACCCACATTAAATTTTCCAGAGCACCAATTATAACCAAACTTCAATTAACTATCTCGTAACTAAAAGTTACTCAAAAGTCAACAGCTTCCATACCTTAATACGTCAACAGTCAAAAAATTTATACACGTCCTTCTTTATATAAACATTCATTCACTAATCGAATTCCAGTATTGTAATAAACATCGCCACGGTGATGATGTCCAGTACAACTACTAAATTCCAAGTGTGACGGACGCTCAAATATACCGAGGGGATGATCTCCACAATAACGAAAAACAGATTTTTACACTACAAGTATAAATTTTGTTAAATTTTAGCTGTAAAAATAATTCAAAATGCAAAATGCCGTCAATATAGCCTCAGCGTGTTATTGCATCATACTACAGATGATCATCACCCTGTCTTTATAAGCCACACGTACAAATTAGTATATTCACACTCTCAACTGCCACATTACCTATGTTAATAGTCCGAAAAGGATAACTAACTGGAATCACCGAACTATATTACTTTAAAATTCCCATGCACTCCATATCTACCGAAACAAATATAAAAATTTTAATTTTAAAAATATTAATCATTAAGCATTCTGTTGTAATATGTCACTCACTTTTTATAAACACTTCCCTCTCGAGAACCTTTTAGTTAGTAAAAAACATGAAGAACATTTTTACCACAAAAAATGTTAGCAGGGCACATTGGTTCTCTTATGTTATCAGATTTTTATTGAACATCTAATATTAAAAAAAAAACCTTATGTAATTTTAAATCTTGTTTTCAGTAATAGTATAACAAGAGAGTGAGAATATTGAAAATAATTAGAAGTATTTTCGAAAACTCATTGCCAGTAGGGTTCTACAAGCGATTGTCAAATGACAACAAGGTTCACAAGGAATATGGGTAATTATTTTCTAATTCAGTCTCACTCTCGACTTAATCTGACTCAAACATCTAATTTAAATATAGGAATAGTGCCTTATTTAATACGTTTATCTACACAGAAAAGGCTACTATGGGTGTTGGCGGCAATAGTTACTAGAGTTTCATTGTCAACATAAAATATTTGGTGTGGAACAACTCACGACCTTCTAACTTAAAAAGTGGAAATTAAAAGAAATGAAATAATTTTAATTTTAATTTTTTTAGGAGGAGTTATGCAACCTCCTTTTTAATACGTTCATAACGAAAATTGGCAACATTTATATATATATATATATATATATATATATATATATATATATTTCATGTGAGTTAGACGTTAATAGGCATATAAATGCTAACTTTATAAAAAAAATTCAAATCCGCCCACTTCTGTAAAATACCGGTAATACAATTTAAGCACTTTTACCACACACGCTCACACTAGGCAATCACTCACTCACACACGCAACACACGCAAACTTGTTGCCAGTAGGGTTCTACAAGCGATTGTCAAACGACAACAAGGTTCACAAGGAATATGGGTAATTATTTCCTAATTTACTCTCACTCTCGACTTAATCTGACTCAAATATCTAATTTAAATATAGGAATAGTGCCTTATTTAATACGTTTATCTGCACAGAAAAAGCTACTATGGATGTTGGCGGCAATAGTTACTAGAGTTTCATTGTCAATATAAAATATTTGGTGTGGAACAACTCACGACCTTCTAACTTAAAAAGTTGAAATTAAAAGAAATGAAATAATTTTAATTTTAATTTTTTAGGAGGAGTTATGCAACCTCCTTTTAATACGTTCATAACGAAAATTGGCATATATATATATATATATATATATATATATATATATATATATATATATATATATATATATATATATATATATATATATATATATATATTTGTGAGTTAGACATTAATAGACATATAAATGCTAACTTTATAAAAAAAATTCAAATCCGCCCACTTCTATAAAATACCGGTAATACAATTTAAGCACTTTTACCACACACGCTCACACCAGGCACTCACTCACTCACACACGCAACACACGCAAAAGACGCAAAACACGCAACACACGCAATACACGCAACACACGCAACACACGCAACACACGCAACACACGCAACACACGCAACATACGCAACACTCGCACACAACCACACCATGACCGATCTTGCCGAAACTTTGTCAAACATTGAAAAACGAGCTAGTGTTAGTAAAAAAACATTGATTGCATAACCTTCCATAGCTACCTGTGTATATGTACGTTAAAAGGGAACATGACAAGATTGGTTCTCACGTATACATCTGACTGGAAGTAAACCACTAATTGGCTTTAAAAATATCAAAAAATGATCTATAATATTTTTAATCTTTATGCAAAGTACAAAATTCATGGGTGTCAATCGATTCTTTATGCATAATTCTCCCTAAGGGAAATCATTTGTTCAGTAGCGCTTCATTTAATTATCGTGAAACCTTTTCGTGGTAATTTATCTTAATGGTACATAATGCTGTTTAATTAAACAGACCAACGTTTGTCATATGTGTAAGGATCATTTTGATTCAAAGGTTTCTTAAGTTAAAGATTAAAATTTGTTCAGTTTGGTGTAAAGCCGTCATCTGAAGTTCTCCAGTGACGGCATTCGGGTAGAGGTATCGAATGAGAAATTTCTAATTTTGTTTAATTCGTATTTTATGGAAGGTACCGTCTGAAAGAAAGTTTGTCGTGAAAAGTGATGCTGCAGCTCATAATAAAATAAGTTGTTTTTTATTGATTGAGAAGGTAACGTTTTTAAGAAATTACGTGAGAGGGGATCGTCGTGGGCCCACGTCCGAAGCGTCGGAGACGATGTAAATGAGTGTGTTTTCCGTCGTCTGATACTAATGTAAGCATCGAGTATTTAAACAAGTTAGTATTTTGCTTATTGCAGATATTGTGTGCACTGATGAATCTTTCAAGTATTTTTTCCGTATCCTTTTATATTAGGCAAAGTAGTGTCCATTTTAGGGTCTGTCGTTTCGTCGTAGATATTATAACTGTAGAAGTAGAACCGAAATCTTACTAAAACATATTCAATCTTTCTTGAGATTTATTCACACGTCCACCTTGACGATGCTGTATAGGTGTTCCTACGTGATTTATACATTAATAATAAATGGTCAATATCTAATACGAATTCGAAAAAAATGTAACTTTATTTCAATTAGATCATAAAACGCTACATAATACGGGCGTTAATAAAAACATGGATTTTGAAACCTTTTTATTTAAGAAAGTCGTGACTTTTGGTTTAAATTGGTATAAGTCTCTTATAAAAGTCATTCATAGAATAAGGGTGCAGGTGAAACGTAAGTGCATTGGGAAATCGTGATATACGTTTATTGATTTATTTGAAATGCTTCATTTGTAAAATGTTTTTGAATAAAATTTATAGGCGATGTACACACTTTTCAGACAACCCAGGAGAGAAGTTTCAACTCTTTCGGACAATTCTCACATAAATTATCTCTATAGTTTTTGGACGACGGCCCAGAAATAAAGAGGGGATAATTTAAAGTGCACTAATTTTACTCTAAAGAAACAACCGAGTAAATGTTCTGCAGCCGAAATCGATTAGTAATCGTTCATGGCGGACACTGATCAGAAAGGAATTAGAGTGGGTCGGCAGGTAGGAGTAAAAGATCAGGCCCCCATAATGGT
Organism: Vesta saturnalis; assembly: GCA_036346205.1. Lineage (NCBI taxonomy): Eukaryota > Metazoa > Arthropoda > Insecta > Coleoptera > Lampyridae > Vesta > Vesta saturnalis. The sequence continues at coordinate 1,475,426 of JARFJB010000772.1, read as the reverse complement.
ACAAAGGAGCTTCGGCCCCGAAACTGGTTGGATGACAGAACGTGTGTTGGTATTACTCAAGCCGAATTCAAGTTCAACCAGATTTATTTAAATTTTGAATTATACCAACAAATAAAAATAAATAAACACAGTATGATTAATATATAACACACAATATTTGTAGTGTTGTGGTGCGCTGAGGATCACTTCCCAAAGGTCAGTGGCAGTTATAGCCTACGCTAACGCCGTAGCAATACGTAGGCCTTTTTGATATGAAATATATATATATATATATATATATATATATATATATATATATATATATATATATTATAAAGAAAAAAAGGATATAGAGTCAAACTCTAAGGCGGGTTAGGTAGGTGTGGTACCGACCACGGTTGGAATTGCTTTTGATGCTGCCGCTCCACCAACACCGCCTGCCGTGGTTCTGGCGTAACTGACATCGGTCCGGGTTGAAAAAGGCGCTTCAGCCAAAAGCTTGCTTTATCTCCGATATATGCGGTACACCGTACTACACCTATCCATATACCTCATCAGCATTAATCTTGCGGGGAGGCAGGCTAGATTCGAATTCGCTAGCTGATTACCTTAGAGATCCGTCGTCAGTCCATCTTTACTTCCGATGAAGTATTACCACGGGCACCTTCTCCATCTATCGGCGGAGATTCTGTATTCCATCGCTGTCCGTAAACTCGTGCAGTGTCCTGAACGCGTTGCCGCTCTTGATGTTTTGCAGTGCGCTCTCGCTTATATAGGATTAGAACCCAGGCGGGAATACTCAAGTTGTTTGACGAAATAATACGCAAATTGTGCATATGTGAGAAGATATATTTTGGTTGTCAATCTTGAGATATGACGTCATCGGAAGTTTTTTTTTAAATAGTAACCCCATAATTATGTTTCATGCTTTTCTCCTCTTTCAATTGTCAAAATGACAGTATAAAAAATGTCATATCTTACATAAGAAAATTTTTGCAAAAAATCATTGCAAGTTGAAAAACAAATTTTATTACCAACAAAAACACATACAATAACACAACTCAAATCAAGTAGGTAACTAACTAAAATTGAAATTTCTAACAAAAACGTTTCTCTTTAACGCAACAGACAATCTGTCGAAAAAACCACGAATTGAATTTTATAATGAATTAGGCGGTAATAATTGTGCTTCGTCGATTACTCTTTGTTGCAGTGCTTCCAGATTGTCGGGTCTGTTTCTGTACGCTTTAGATTTTAAATGACCCTATAAGAAAAAATCGCACTCTGTAAGACCCGGAGATCGTGGAGGTTATTCGACAGTCCCTCGCCTACCTACACATCGATTCGGAAAGACTTCATCTAAACATCTGCGCACCTTTAGAGAGTAGTAGGGTGGTACCCCATCTTGTTGCAATCACAGATCAACATTAGGAAATTGTTCTTGACAAGTTGGAAAAATTTCCTCTTGCAATAGTTTGTAAGTACCGGTTGCCCGTTAAATTGTCATTTATAACAACAGGGCCAATAATATGATCAAGGCAAATCCCTACCCATACATTAATTTTTTGTGCCTTTGGTTATGCTGTTGAATCGTCCAATGGCGATTTTCAGCCGACCAGTAGCATCAATTATGTCTATTTACCCTCCCATTTAAATAAAATGTGGCCTCGTCCGAAAAGAGTATGTTGCCGATGAGGTTTGGTTGATTATTGTTAAGCTCACAAAATTCCACACGTCGGTCATAGTTATCCTGAAAATTCCTGCAGTGAAATAGGTTTATATGGTTGCAGTTTTTCCCGTTTCAGCATACTATATATGGAACCTTTACTTAAGTCGTCGTTTAGCGCTAGCTGACGCTTTGAAGTGTATAGATTTTCTGTGACTTCTAATTTTCTATCTTTGTTTGTTGCCACGTTTGGTGGACCAGATTTTGGACATGACCTGTTTTCCTAAATTTCTTTACTATTTTGCTGACTACCGATTGAGTAATTGGTGCCCGATTTGTATAAACTTTATTAAAAAGTTCACAGACTTCTTACTGTGTCCTCGTACGGTCTCTATAACCGGCCATTATTAAAATCTGGATTCTCTGCGTTTCTGATAAATGCACCATAGTATTGCACTAGCACTAGTTTCACAAACACATAGAAATTTTATGGTTTTTGTTTGTGAAAAGGATGCTTTATGTGCAAAAAGCTTAGTTGGTAGGTTTTGTACAAAAATTTAAATATTAAAGATAGATTGGCCCTTCTCTGAATTTTTCCTTCTTAATTTGAGTTGTGTTTTCGTAGGTAATAAAATTTACGTTTTTGAACTTTCAATCATTTTTTTCCCAAAAATTTTCTTATATAAGATGTCAAATTTTGTATTCCGCCATTTTGACAACTGAAAGAGGAATAAAAGCGTGAAATAAAATTATAGGGTTACCATTTAAAGAAAACTGCGGATGACATCATATCCAATATTGACAACCAAAATATTTTTTGTGACTTGTAGGCAATATGCACATTATTTCGTCAAACAACTTTTGAATTGAAAGTTTTGTGATAAAATGTACGGTTACGGTTGCAGAACTATTATTCCATACATTTTGGGCAGCCTGTGTATCAGAGTTAAAGGTTTATGATATTTCGTACAATGACCTTATTTTTATGCACTGCTAACAAATGAAGTGGATATTACATAAATCTCCCTTTTTTATAGAGAAATACTTGAAATGAAAAATTAGTTAAAACAAATAAATGTTCGGTTATTCATGTTATCATCCAAGCAAAGGAACTAATTCTCGATAAAAAAAAATTAGCAATTACAAGAAATCTGTGAAATGGGTGAAGGATAGCAGCATCTATCGTTGTTACATATGATATGCACAGCTTGGTTTAGTATTGTTATCCTAGTGGTAACACTCGTAATAAACTATTAATAAAACGCTGCCAAATAATTTTCTGTCACACATTACTCAATTGCCCTAAAATTTGAGGAGACTATTGCTTCCGGTTTAATTGCTTAAACATATAAACCCAAACATGCTAAACGCAGTTCATATCATTCACAAAGTGGACGCCCTATTCATTTAATCCATTATATTCTATTACATTGTTTACAACGCTCGCATGATGAGAACGGACATTATCTCAAAAAAATTATTCTTTTACCTACTGAACCATGAAATGGCATAACGATTATCTCATGTATTAAGGCAAAATAAGTTGGGCGGCCATTAAACTATATGCTCTCCCACACACGGACTAATCTACCATCAGAAAGAGTGGTTATAGTCATGTAATTTTCATTGTTTCGGGTTCCTTTTTTACCTGTATTCGACCATTACACGTGCATAACAAAATCTAGATTCCTCGCTAAGAAGACAATGCCCTGAGTTTTGAAAATGAAAGTAAACATGTTTTTTCACTGTATATATGTATATATGTATATCGGTTCCAAGTTCCACGGCACATGAAGAGGTATAACCAAACCGTCTTGTATCGTTCGCACCACTTGCTCTAATTGTTCTAGTAGTAGCGTTATAATGTTAATATAAATTGACAGGTTTATTATTAATACTGGAGAAAACAAAGTTTGTACTAGAGCTACAATGTGGCTAGGAACCAAATACCTGCAAGTTTCTTTTTCCAAACAGCCAGGAAGAGACGAACAAAAATATGCTAATAATATTCCCTACAAATATTTCAGAAAAAGTAAAATTGTTGTCTTCATTTATTGAGCAATATATTTTTCTTATGTGTAAAGTACGCGTTATGATTCCCAATCTTACGTTGTAAAAATGTATTTTATTTTCAAAATCGTTATAACGTGGTTTATTTCTATGTTATTCGGCACAAGATTTCTGGCTAAATGGGGTAGTACCATAAATCATAACGAGTAGTAGATATGTATTGCAAAAATTAAGTTACCACAAAATTAAATAACAAATGAAAAGCCTATTTATCAGGCGTATACTTCAATATTTCTTAAATTAGAGTCAACTTATCCACTTCTACTATTACACTGTAAACCGCTGTAAGAGTACTTGGAAGTATTACACTTGTTACGCATTATTTTTATAGTGCTGTATAAATAGCTCAGCTTGTAGAACGTGCAATTGAGTATTTGTACTTGAAATTTTTTAACGTGGCGCCACTGTTATTTTTGGAAAGTGGTATGTTGTCTATAAGGAATATTTTCTTATAGTATAAATGAATTGGATGCTTAAATAATCAATAAAGCATTTGAGTTGTTAGGCACCACTCAATTTTATAGGTTAAATAATTAAAATACAATAAAAATTGAGAAAGCTGTACATTAATACCACAGGTAATCTGAATAACACTAAACAGCTGTATTTATTTGTACATTTAATAAAACAAAATAATGGCTGATTAATTTCAGCATAAAATCAACTAAAACAGTAATTCTCGTAAATCTTTGATGTATTAACTAATTTCTAATTCAACACAAACTATACAAACATATAACTTATCTTTAGGCAGAATTGAAAATGAAAGATGATGTATATCTTTAATAATAACTTCCACTTGACCATGTCAACAACCATTACAGTCAAATATTTTTATCTTAAAACAGAAGTCAGCTGTTTCTTTTCATTACAACTGTGTCCAAACAACGCTATACCGACTTATTATTTACTTAAAACGTACTTTGCATTAAAAGGATACATACTTTTTCACATTTTCTTGTCCTCAACTAATATAATTTATTAACTGTAGTTTGAAATGAACCGCAGTTTGAGAACTTCATTTCCTTTCAGTAGGATAAACATACGGTACGATAAGGTATTAACGCACAAATAACATACACGACATGTAGACCAGACTACAAAAGCAGGAAAATCAACAGCATACTGTAATGCTGCAAAGGTGTCTCCATTTTTAGTTCTTCACGATAAAAAATTGGATTATTATGCACGCCATTCTATGTATTTTACTTCGTGATTTCATCGACTACGCTTCCTATACTATCAATTGCAACGATACGAAATCTATTATCATATTGGGTGTTTCTTAATAAATGAGGATTTTCCCAATGCCAGGAGCTTTCCCTGTTAAATATAATATACACCAAAATGTAACCAAAAATAGTTGCATACCTTCTGCAGGGAAGAAACTAGATATTTACCAAAACACAAATTCAACATTTAAATATAGTAACGATCGCCAAGGATTGGCACGTTACAACAAGAAGGTCATTAATAGTAAATATCGAAGAATTTGCGTAAAAACTTGAAAGTAGTATCTATATATTATTTGCAGTTCAATTGTTTAATTGAGAAAGAGATTGTTTTAATAAACTGATTTAAACTTTTCAACTTAAAAGAACTGTCATAGTCAGCTTTAATATAAGCGGCGATAGTGTAAAAAATGTTAAGTGAAGGTAACATTATTAGTGTTTGTTTAAGGGTAATTCGTGAATAAGAAAGAAAAGTTAAAGGAGCAAATCACAACCCTTTACTAAAGTGTATTGCAAATGATATTGTTTATGGAAAATTAGTTGCAAGCAGCAAAATTTTGTACGTGAAAAGTGAGGATTCGTGGACACCACGTGTGGTAGTGTAGACATTGTGAAGCGAAGGCGAGGTATTTATCCCTTAATCGAATCGTGCGTGCCAACGGTAGGCTCGTGACTTGCCCCTTTCGCGTACTTCAACTAACCAGCTATTAGCTATTTGAACAGTTAAAAGTGTGTTTATCGCCTTAAGCTATTTGGGAACATAAAATAACTAGCGTAAGAATTTTTAAAATTTAGTTAAAATGTTATATCGCAGTTGTACAACCCAATTCACTAGTTTCATTTTGAATATTTGCTTGCAAAGGCTGTATTAAAGGGGTTTGGCTTCTAATTGACAATTAATTGTCTTTTACGTAGGAAGTAGATATAATTAGACCCAGAGGTATTTAGGTAGAGATACGGTGCCACCAACAGTGGAAAGTTTAAATAGTTATTTAACACTCAATTTGGTTGAGTATTTTTCACTATTGCAACCAAATCGAATGGTTGTTGAAAAATTTTCCCATACATTTCTTGGTTCTAACAGGGCAATTGTAAAAGGGTTATTTGTTGCTTCTACTAAACAATTATACACATTACGTTTGTTTATTACATATTCAACTCAAAAGAAAGTTAAAAACGAGTTGTGTTGCAAAATGAAATCCGTATTTTACTTTCCAGTTAGGCTTTTAAAGTAATTAAATATTAGTTGCTTAGTTTGGAAATTTATAATAGGTTACAAAATTTTAATGAATCGAATTTATGATTTACTGACAGTAAGTTTATCGAAAACATTTAAATTTGTACGTAAAATTAATACACATAGACTATTCCATACCCTAAAAATAAGTATTTCAATTATGAATTAGAATTGTGAAAGATCGGTTTTCATATAGCCAATCAATAAATCAAACGGAAATCAATAAGATAGGCAGAGAATATAAACCGCATAATTGGAACGCCTTCCTACCAAAGACCAAAGTCTGCCTGAGAACGAGAGCACATTATGTTCCTGAAACATCGCGTAAGAAATGGAATCCAAGAAACCATACCAAGATGAGGTGTGCTTTTTTTAAGAAATACATCTTGCTTTTTGCAAGATTTAACAAAACCTTTTGAATATTATTGATTCACATTATTTTCTCTTTACATCGTTCAATTTGCAACAATACATTTATACCAAGTTAATTCCATAAATAATCCATTATTTGTTAGAACAACTGACTTTAATTGTTTATATTTTTAATATAAATTTTTGTTAGTATTTTTTTCCAGCAGTGCATTATAAGAATTACCATTTGTTACATGTATACAAAAATATTTCGTTTATGAATGTTGACCTAAAGTAAACGAATTAAAGAATCTCAGTATAATGTTAAGAGGTATCCAGAGTATTGAGGTTTTGCATCTAAATTATTCATGGTGTGTATTTAGTATATCTGCAATCAACAGAAGACCCTTAGAGTCAACTTACATTTGATTGATTTTATGTGAACAGCACGCCCTTATTACCTGAACCGTGTATCCGTTCCCTTCTGCATTATGCTTAATTGACTTAATGGCTTTGATCCTGTGTTTGTGTCTTAAGATAGAACCTTGCCACTTATGAAATCAGTTGAGTATCAACCGCTCCTTCGCTTTGAAACTGTTAATAATATAGGATGGTAATCGAACAAGTTAATTACGGGAAACCGATAACTGAGCGCATACGCACCACCAGGGACAATAATTTAAATGAATTCGTTGTTGTGCCCACCAGACCGGTAATGTGTTACAAACTGTCAATTTTAGCATTCATTGAAATCCAAGTAGGCATGATTTTCCCAAATTATTGCAATTAAAAGTTAACTTCTGTTGCTAAAACTTGCTTGTAATTACATAATGTCTGTTATAGAAGCAAATGGAAACTGTTTTAAGTAAATTAAAACTTATTTCTGAATTAACGCTTTTCTAATGAAAGCTCATTTGTTAGGTAATTTATTCGTTAAACATTGTAATATTCTAGATATCGTCTTAAAGGAGTTTGAGTTGTTGAAATTACAATTTACTAAACAACAAATTTTGTTTAGATTGTATTTTTTTAATTAGAGTTTGGAAAATTTGCTTACATATCTTCTCTAAATTTTTTATTATTAAACGAAAAAAAAAAGATAATTGAGTAGTTAATTCAGCTTGTTATTTAAACATCCACGCATCAAATTACGTATTCTTCAGTTACTGAAATCAGAAAAACGGTTTATCATTGTTTCGAAACGTTATTAAGGAGTACCTACACAATGTCTTATTAAAATTTTAGTATAAACATATCTGTTTACAAACAGATCATTCAAATGACTTCAAACTTTGTTCGAAGGTCTACCGTCGCCTTCTTAGTAGTACATACGTCGTCGACGACATAATTTATGTCGTCATTGTAGCATAGTTTTGTTAATTAGGGATGATCCACACTATGGTGCCGATATCGATACGCTCTCGGTTTGTTCTCGATGCGATACACTCTCTTCATATTCACACTGCCGTTCCAGTTCCCGTCGTGCTTCAGTCTTTTCCACAACAACGTTACAAGTTAGATGCGAATAGTGAAAAATGTCATTCAATTTTTCAACTGATGAATTAGCTATACTCTCTTAGATGAGGATTCAGAAAACATCGAAACGCGGAGAAAAAAAAGACACATGTGGGTACATCTGAGTTTACAAGTTCGAAAAAGTGAAGGCGAATATTATACGCTGTATCACCATTTCATTGACGACGAAGAAAAGTTTATAATGTATTTTAGAAGAGATTCTGGTACATTTGAAATGATACTTAATAAAATAAAACCAAGAACTAAAAAGTTAGATACCGTATTTCGAAAAGCTATTACTCCCCAACAGAAATTAATGGTGTGTCTGAGGTTAGTAATTAAAATTAATTTAATCCATTATAACTAACATATACACATTTCAAAATAGTTACAGAAGTACTTATTTTTATTTTAAGCTTGATTATGTATTATAATTGAAATGTGTCGGTTTTGATTTTTTTTAATTCCTATTGCATTAACATATACCTATCAGGTGAATATTCCTCGTTAAAATTTAGTTCTTGCTATTGTTGTGCATATGAGATAGGAATGATGAAATATGCTGAGGCCAAGTACTTTCGACATAATCAGAACTGTTATTTCGCGGGCTATAAATAAATTGGTGTAAAGTATTTCTATTATCTTCAGCGTATGGGTGTTGCGGCTGAAGTGGAGTTGGACAGTCTCTATATTTGTCACACGAGATTGAATATTTTCATGCAAACTGTTGAATGATGATGAGGACTGCGATGATGAACCAGGGATCGATGAGAGGGGTCTGGTGATAGACAGGTATTTGTCTTCTATTTGACTGACCAAAGCAAAGACTCTTGTTTTTATATAATGAAGAGAGAGCTTATCTGAACTTCAAATTTAAAGAAATTGGCTTTAGAAAAGCATGGTCAAGGTTAAGAGATTGCAATGCCTATGTCAACAAAACTCAAAATAATAGTCACTTTCATAAAGCCAGGTCTCCACCAAAGAAAAATTGTCAACTTTTGTGTTGTCAACACGTGTTGGTGATAAAAGTTTCTGAGATTACACTGAGTTGCCAACAAAAGTTGTAAACAAATGTCGAGATTCGTGTTTCCGTATTAGTCGGTAAACATCAAAGGAATACGCGTGTTGCAGATATTGAACTGGTCTGTGTGTACGCTTGCTCAGTTGGTAACATTAGTTGCAAACAGAAACATATCTGTCATCACGTGGACGAACGAATTAACCGATACGTTAATTGATTTATATCGCACCCAAAGTGTACTATGGGACTCAACCGATGAAGGTTATAAAAATAAAAATAAGAAAAAGGATGCATGAAAAACTATCACTGCTGTTATGGGGCTACACGTACTCGAAATACAAAGGAAAATTAAAAATTTGACTGCACAATTTTTTAGAGAGAAAAAGAAAATTAAAGAGGACAATAAATCGGGAGCTGCGGCATCTGACACTCCAAAGTGGTTTGCCTACAAACGGCTTCTTTTTTTAACAGACAGAAATGAACCTCGGTTATGTGTAGAAAAGGGATTAAATGAAACACATGTAAGTATGCAACAATATTATTATTATTATTCTGTACACTTATTTTTTAATTTAGTTTTATTGTATATAATTTGCTAATAGTTATTTTGCCAAGGAACTTTTCCTTCTGGCGACATAAAGTATTCTGCAAATTCTTGTCTTACGTCTTTTGCTGCATTACTTGATTTCCGAGCTCTCTTATCTAAATTGTGAAATGGTGTATCGTTTTGCATGTCGTTTCTCCAAGTTCCAGAAATAATATTACCAGTGTCTTTGTCTTCAGAATCAAATGTTCCAGGTGGAGTGTATGTCGCCTTTGAGTTTTTATTTTTTCTCAAATAATTGTGTAAACAAATACAAGCACTTACAATTGCCTGCGCTTTCGATGGGTCAAGTAACATTATTTTCCTGAAGACTCTATATCGTGCTGATAATATTCCAAACACGTTTTCTGTTACTCGTCGTGCTCTTGACAATCTATAATTAAATATTCTCTCTAGTGATCTTTTTCCTTGAGGACCCGGTTAAGGATTCATCAAATTTGGTGACAATGGAAAAGCATCGTCACCTAGGAAAACATAAGGTACAGCTATGGCTCTCCCAGGAAGCTTTTCATTGTTAGGTAAATTAAGTTTACATTCAGACAACATCTTTTTGAAGCGAGTATTTTCGAAAACACCGCAGTCCGATATGCGTCCTTGGCAGCCAACATTCATGTATAACACTTCGTAATTTGCATTAGCAACAATAAAAAGAACAATGCTAAAAAACGATTTATAATTGAAAAAATCGCTTCCACTGTGTTCTGGTGATTGAATCGTAATATGTTTTCCATCCATTACTCCTACATATTGTGGAAAGTTCCAAAGATTGTTGAACTGTGTTGCCACTACGTTCCACTGTTCTACACTTTCAGGCATCTGTAAAAAATAAATCTCTCAAAATCAATTACCAAATGAACATGATACAACAGTCCAATCACCACCAGATCCACAACCACCTGATCAACAACCAGGCTGTTCAACAATGTCAGATATTCGAAAAAATACAAAAGGTTCAAAAAGAAAAATTTCAAGTTATGACAAAAGACAAGAAGAGGCGTATAGCGTGTTAAAAGAGCTTCAAGCTAAGAAGTCTCGCAATAGGTTCACTATCTTTGGAGAACATGTTGCAACAAAGATAGAAGCTTTGAAATCAAGCTATGCTCAAAATGTGGTAGAGCATTTAATATCGAATATTTTATTTGACGCCAGCATCGGAAAATATGATTATCCTGCTGCTAGACTAATGACTCCATTTCCACACATTCATCAAATTCAAGTTACTCAATACCTACAAATCATCCATCGCCACAATACCCATCATCACCTTCACCACAATTAGAATACACATCACTCGAATCACAAGAAATACATAACGCACCACTCACAGAACTACAAACAATACATGAACCGTATTCTCTGAACAGTATTCTGTCTGAGGCTCTAAATATTGCAAATATTATGTTGAAATAATTTTTATCACTTTGTATTTCATTAAACTATGTGACGATTTGTTTGAAAATATTTTTTTAAATGAATAAAACGTTTTTAAATGCGTTTCTGGTTGTGTTTATAATCGATTCGAACCGAGGACCTCCGAAACGAAAATCTTTATTTACCAGGGTGGCTAGTCCAAAGAGACCGTCAAAAATATTTCTAATAATAATAAATTATACTTACCTTAATTTGATCTTCTAGAACTTCACATATTGCTGCACAAACTTCAGGTACGAATTTTGAAATCGCTTGCTTTGAAATTCTAAACAAATACATTAATGAAGTGTACGAATCCCCGGTGGCCAAAAATCTTAAAGTAATTAGTAAACGTTCCGTAGGTGTGATTGCTTTTCTGTAATTAGTGTCTATTTTTTTAATTTTTGGTCCAACAAGATTGAGCAGCCGTTCAAAATCAGAGTCAGTCATACGAAGAAAGTTTCTAATTTGTCCATCTTCAATACGTTCTGCTAACAAGTCATCTTTTCTCAAAGTATTTATTAGCTCGATCCCTCTTTCTTTGAGGCTTGGTCGTACCCAATATTTATGCTTCCCTTTCTTTTTGCTTAAAATAATAAACGCTGCGGCTGCTAGCATAATATCATCGTCGTTCGACAACATTTTGTCAACTAGTGGAGACAGCTAGTTGTCAACTGAAATGTTCCTCAAATTGTTGACAACTTATTTTAATTTGGTGTGTACAAAAGGGAAACAAAAGTTGGTGACTTTCTGAAGATTTGTAAACAGTTGCCAACACAGAAATTTCCAACAATTTCAGTGGAGACGCACCTTAATGTTAACGTAAATGATGTTGGAAACTTCTTCTCTTCTGTACAAAATAGTGCGACTCCAGATTTAGGTATCCCACTTTTATAATAATAACAAATTAATGAACTGCATTCCTTTTAACTTTAACGCCGTTATTGAAAATGAAATTGAGAATGTAATTCCTAAAATATCATCCAATGCAGTAGGCTCAGATGGCATAAGTATGGCAATGATCAAATTGATGTGTCCTTTCTTGCTGCCATATTTACGCCACATAGTGAATGAATGTATAAGTACGAATATATTTCCTGATGTATGGAAGATATCGTTTATTAAACCTATATTAAAAACTAAGCTCTATAATTCGTTATAGGATCTTCGCCCTATTAGTATATTAGCTACCCTCTCTAAAATTTTTTGAGAAATTAATATCTCTACAAATTACACTGCATTTAAATAACCGTAATGTTTTACCTTACACCCAATCGGGTTTCCGTGAAGGTTTCGGTTGTGCTAGTGCGCTGTTAGACATCACTGATGATATATTGCGTGCAGTAGATCATAATAAAGTCACAATATTTATTTTATTAGCCTACTCAAAAGCCTTCGATACCCTAAACCACAGTTTACTTGTGTCCATCTTGCGTTTTATAGACTTAGGTGATCAAGCTATCAGGTTACTTAAAAGCTCTCTTTCCAATAGGTTTAGTCGAGTGTGTATACATTCCAATTGTTGCTCTGACTTATATTCAATGTTATCTGGTGTTCCTCAAGGATCTATTCTAGACCCACTTTTATATACAATACATACAGTCAATTTATATAAATGCTTAGAGCATATTTATGCAGATGGCACGGAATTGTATAGATCGCTTGATGTATCTGATCTGGGATTTAACCTCAAACTAATTAACGCAGATTTACATCAACTATATATTACTTCGATGAAACATCACTTAAATTTGAATATAAGTAAATTTTGTGTATTGGTTTTTCATAACGGGTAGATAATGTAGATATCTCCATTAATAGTTCTCCTCTCCCAGTAGTGCAAAATGTAAAAAACTTAGGGCTCTGGATGGATACCATTCTTCGTTTCACCAATCACATTACTAAATTAATACAAAAATCATTTATTACTCTTAAACATTTATACTCCAATAGACATATCTTAAATCACAATCTTAAAAAAATTACTATGTGACTCTGTAATCCTATCTAGCTTTAACTTTTGTGATGTTGTGTATAACGCTCTATGATAGTAAAAGAATACAAAAAGTACGAAATGCGTGCTTTAGGTTTATACACGAGTTCAAACGTAGGAACAGAGTTTCTCATATGATTAAGACTACTGGATGGTTATGCATGCGTGATCGCCGACTGCTTCACTTTCTGTGTTTTTATCATAAAATACTAACCACAAAAATCCCACAATACCTTTATCAAAAGATAAGTTTTCATACTGATGTTCATAATATAAACGTAAGACATAAAGATCTTTTAGATATTCCTGTTCATAGACTTCAGGTCTTCAAAAAATCTTATTCGTATTGTATTGCACATTATATAAATATGTTACGGCATAAACTGAAATCCGCACCTATAAGTTCATTTAAGAGGGAGGTTAAGTCCTTGATATGTAAGTGTGAGCGTCTTGCAACATAATGGAATACTCATATGTAGGAGTAATTATTAATTATTAAACGATTAGTGTGCTATGTTTGCTAGTGTTTAATAAATGAGAGTCAGACAGCCTTGAGTGGGTCTGAATTTGATTCCTTTTTGCTTCCATGAGCAGCTTCAAGCAATTGTGGATCAATATTTTCGTATCAAATACTTTCCTTGTTCTACATAAAGCTGTTTTATATTTTTATGCTGCCTGTGTGTCGCAAATAAACTTTATTATTATTATTATTATTATTACAATGTTAATCTGCAAGAGAAAAATTTTTGTAGCCATTAATGAAAAGAAATTTTCCATCAGATGTACAACGCGTTGGTCCTCTTGTTTTAGCAAGATGTACTTCATTAACGTTGATGATGCATTTTCGTTTCGCACTGTTGCTTTGGTTTTTTTTCTCAACGTCGTCGGTGTAGTAACAGTGAAGGGTTGCCATACTCATTATCTGATTCCAACTCTTCATTATTTTCTGATAATGCAGTTTTCTATGCTTCTTTCAACTCTATCATCACCTTGAGTATTATCATCAGCTTTTTCATTGCATGCAACAGAAGAAATCCGTGATCTATCGTTGTTAATATAATCTTTCAAAACATCAGCTGATGACAGGTAGCTGACCGCTTTTGGACTTCTGTTTGGCTGAATTTTTCGATTTTGAGCCCGTAGGTATTTCCCAACGAGTCTTCGCTCCTACAATGCATAAAATGTATAAATAATTATAATAATTTATAATAATAATAATAATTAATAATAATAACAACAGTAATACTATTCATAATATTGTTTTCCAGATTTTTAGCCACGGGGGATTCATATAGGACGATTGCTTTCAGTTACCGCTTAGGTAATTCCACAGTACTGTACTTGAAGTTTGCGCAGCTACCAATGAAAGTTTGATGGCGGAATATATTCCAACTCCTTCTCGGGAAAAATGGCTACAAATATCGGATGAAATATGGACTTTATGGAATTTTCCGAATTGCTTAGGAGCCTTAGATGGCAAGCATTTCATACTAGAAGCTCCAGCGAATTAGTGGCTCTTTATATTTTAATTATAAAAAGACGTTTTCGATTGTACTTTTACCCTTGGTTGACCCCAAATACAAATTCGTTGCAGTTGATATAGGATCTTACGGTAAAAATAGTAATGGTGGAATTTTTGAAACTCTACACTAGGCAAACGCTTAGTAATTTGAACCCTGAGTGTACCCGAGCGTTGCCGCTAAAACCATATTTGATGCGGCCATATCCAGAATCCACAACTACAGGTGATATCGAGAAAAGAATATTCAACTATCGACTATGTAGGGGAAGAAGACTAGTGAATGTGCTTTTGGTATTTTAGCACAAATTTTTCGGGTCATTTTAGGAGACTTAAAGCTGATCCTCAAAATGCAACTAGAATTGATTTGACAACGTGCGTTCTGCATAACATTATTAGAAGCACTCCAAGTGCCAATGTAGAAAATAATCCTGAGTCTACCAATACAAATAATGTGCAGGATCTGTGAAGGCAAGGTGGAATTGCACAACCAGAGGCCTTTGGAACAAGGCAAATTCTCGTAAAAGTTCGGTGTCCTGGCAACTAAATCATATTATGTAATCGAAATTGTGCTGTGTTTATAATGTATTATAAATAAATGCATTTTTATTTATGATCTTACCAGATATGTCCAGTGCTTTTTTCTATTTCATCCCACATTTCTTTCTTAAACTGATTATCGCTTTACTGAGGTGATTCTAAACCATACAGCCCTACTTACTACTAGTTACTACTAGTGTAGCATTTTACGTTTGTATTTGGTTATTTGATTTTGTCTGTCTCTGTATGAGAACTAGCAATAAAAAATAAAGCGTACAGGTGTCCACGCAGGAGCTTATACAATTCATATCTTAGGAACTAAGAGTAGACTTTACTTTAAATAAAATTTTTGACCTTTTTCTGCTCACCCTGTATAATATCGGCTATTTTTTTACGTTATTTTCTTTCACAAAGTATCTTTTGGAATCAAGTGCCACAATTAAGCACAAGCCGTAAATACTAATTGTTTAAAGAAATAATAACTTATACATTGGAAAATCGGAGGCTAACTCGACGGAACTACGTGAACAAGTACTATATAACAATGAAATTATAGATAATAAATAATTACCTTTTTCAAGGTACCACGATTTTTCGTTCGCCATAGTATAATTTTTTTATTTTTCACTGTAATGCACTTGGTGCTTAGTACAAAACTGAGTGGAGTGGGATCAAAAACGTATTCACACCATCGTTGCAGGTCCTGAAAAGTCCGATCTAATATTCTTTGAGATGTATCGGAGCGGTATGGGACCGAAATCTGAGCGACAGCGATAGTGTGTATTCATTCGTTGTTTCCCCTTTAAAAATATTTTATTGTATCGAGAACGAGCCAAAGGCTTTTAGTCCTATTGCACTATCTATTACAAATAAATACACTGGTGAACTAAATCGTTATAATATTCATACTTACCTTATCTAAGAAGCTGCTTGTTATACAACGAGTCCCAGATAACATTTCCAGCATGGGGATCTCGCTTATTATAAAAGATACAGATTTGGTTAAATTAGATGAATTACTCCTAAGGATTAGTGAAATTATAGGACACTCTCCAATTTCCAAATTTCCACGTATTTTAAGACTTATGGCAAGAAAAGAAAAATGTCAAATTTCTTTTTCTTGTAATATCTTTTTTGTTATATTAGACATATAAATTTTATTTGCACTTTCTTAAGATATTTTGTATGCAGAATTTAAATATCAATTTGGATTTTTTTTTGCACTTTCTTTTTTTTAGTTTCAACCCCTAAATTAAATTTTTCTTATGGAACGACAAGTCGGCTTTGAAATAATTGATCGTGTTTTTTTATCCTCTTTACAATGATATAGCACATGTACTATCTATTTTTAAAAACAACAAAGAAAAATTAAAAAAATCTATTTTATTAAAGACTCTAACATAAGCAGGCCGTGAAATCAGTTATTGAAAATCCTTCAACATCTGTTAGAGAAATTGAACATAACACTGGTATTTCGAAAACTACATCACAAAGAATTTTAAAACGTCACAGGTATCATCCGTATAAGTACACCATTCTGCAGGGACTTAAGATGGAGATCAGGGGAGAAGATTACAATTTTGCCAATGGTATGTTAATCAATGTGAGAATAACGATAATTTTCCAGCTACGATTTTGTAGTCTGACGAAAGCAGATTTACAAATAATGGCCTTTTCAATCGACACAATGTTCACTTTTGGGACCGTGAAAATCCTCACGTTGTTAAGGAAAGTCGGAATCAAGTGAGATTTGGTTTTAACGTCTGGTGTGGCATTTTAGGCGCTAAACGTATTGGGCCCATATTATTTAACGAAACATTAAATAGTGAAAGGTATTTGAATTTACTACAAACTGATTTAGAAAATAAACTTGATGATTTACCACTGATTGAGAATATTAATATCTGCTTCCAACAAGATGGCGCCCCACCCCACAATTCAAACATCATCAGCGAATATCTTAATAATCGGTTTCCAAATTCATGGATTGGTAATCGAGGGCCGATTTTATGGCCACCCAGATCTCCAGACTTAACGCCCTTGGACTTTTTCCTTTGGGGCTACGTAAAAAATCGAGTGTACGTGCAAACATTTGAGAATGCCGAAGATCTTTGTGAAGCTGTTCTTGCAGCATTTGGTAGCATGAAACGCCAAAAACTACGCAGAGCAATTACGTCGACACTACGCAGGGCACTATTATGTTTAGAACGGAATGGTCAATTATTTGAACATCTTTTATAATTGGATAATTATCTCCAATACTATTACCTGCTTAATTCTTGTTGTTATCTATTATTTGTCGTTTTCTCATGTTTCACGGCCTACTTATTGTTAGAGTCTTTAATAAAATACATTTTTTTAAATTTTCTTTGTTGTTTTTAAAAATAGATAGTACATGTGCTATATCATTGTAAAGAGGATAAAAAAACACGATCAATTATTTCAAAGCCGACTTGTCGTTCCATAAGAAAAATTTAATTTAGGGGTTGAAACTAAAAAAAAGAAAGTGCAAAAAAAAATCCAAATTGATATTTAAATTCTGCATACAAAATATCTTAAGAAAGTGCAAATAAAATTTATATGTCTAATATAACAAAAAAGATATTACAAGAAAAAGAAATTTGACATTTTTCTTTTCTTGCCATAAGTCTTAAAATACGTGGAAATTTGGAAATTGGAGAGTGTCCTATAATTTCACTAATCCTTAGGAGTAATTCATCTACTTTAACCAAATCTGTATCTTTTATAATAAGCGAGATCCCCATGCTGGAAATGTTATCTGGGACACGTTGTATAGTAAAGGTAACATCATCCATAAACATTAGGGACCTGGGGAATACGTCGTTTACTTGACTATCTGGTTGGCTAGAATTTTAATTTGAGCGGAAATACTTCAATATTGTTTAATACGTAAAAATAGATTTGAGAGAACATTGCCAAGCTGTTTTATTTTTAAAAGATAACATCGTTAAGTTGTTTGTTTCTCAAAATTTAAATTTAGATTGTTAATGCATTTACGGTGCATAACGCTATTAATTATTAATGTACAATTTTTGCAATCTAATAGCCAATTGTTTGTTTTTATTACGAAATCAAATGAAATGTTTATGTTTATGGTTATTTCCATTCTCTTCGGCAAATTGAAATAAGAAACTATTACATGTTATTCATTTGAGATGTACAGGGTGTCCCAAACTGATTTTACCACCCTATAACTTGATAACGAATAAAGATATTTGAATAAAACAAAAACTATTCTTTACAGCTGCCAATGTACTTTAATACTGGCTGTTAAAATTACCCCCATTTGAACTACCCTTGAAAAGACAACCCCCTCCCTTAAAATTTTAAATAGCACCTCCTATATCTTTTTATAAATTATGATGAATGTTATGTCCACGAATGTGACAATTTTTACAAAATTAAAATCGATCACTAATTACAGAAGAAAATCCAATTTTTATTTATACATTTATTTATATGTTTCAGTCAAGTCGGTCATGATGGACGACGTGAACAACCATAATAAAACAAATCAAACTCAAATATGTTACCCGTTTAACAGAGTTATGAATAATTATTCATCCGATCTCACTCCCCATGAATTTTTCTGTGGGGATATGTGGAACAGGAGGTGTATAGGGATTTGACTACTACACAAGCCAATATAAAACATCGAATTACTGAGGCTTTTCGAAGTATTCGAAGAAGTACCCTTCAAAATGTCGAAGGAACCTTTACTAGGCGGTTGACAATGTGCATTGCTGCAAATGGAAACATTTTTGAACATTTAATATAAAATTTGTAATTCATTGTGTTCTTTACTTGCATTTTAAAGTTTAAGTTATGCAGTTCTGCGAGTGAATAATTATTAAGCGTTGCTCTTTTATAGTGCAAAATGTTTAATTGTGTCATAAACCTATAGCTTCACGGTTTTATAGCAATTAGCATTGTTTCATTTTTTTTTTCTTCGAATTATGATATTGTCTTTATTTATTTTATATTGTGACAAATTCAACAAAAATAAAAAATGTTTACAATGTTCAACTTTGTCACTAAATAATTAAAAAACACTTAGGAATAGGTAATAAAAAGTGAGTATCTATTAAAAGCCCGTAAAAATGCTATTCAAATCTGTAATAAAATACAGGGTGTGCCATTAAAAAAAATGAGATAAATAACGTTGAGCAGAATGGACCACCATGTATATGCTAAGAAAAGAGACTGCAATCTGAATGTAGAGGTTAAAACTAGACAGATTGGAAAAAGAATCCTAAAATTTCACTCCGATATCTCTCAAAATGGCGGAACAGGAGCCTACTTCATTGACTATAGAAATGTCAATAACTTAAGAACCGTTAGTCGTAGTCCCATAGTACCTTAAATCATTTTGCTCAGCATTTAACAGAGAATTCAAATATGTAAAAATATATAGGGTGTTCCATTAAAAAAACACAAGTTCAGTGTAGTACTCGAAAATGGGACACCCTATATATACAAACAGATGCTCCTCGTTGTTGACTACAATAATCTGTTATAAGATTTTTGATTAAATCACCAGTATAGGCGTAATCTTCCACCCCCAAATCGTTGGGACACCCTGTATATACACATATATATATATATATATATATATATATATATATATATATATATATATATATATATATATATATTCTATACATATACGTTTATTTTGAGTCCATATGTCCATTCTTCCAGCCATTAGTCGACGACGTTTCGTCCAGATCCCACTAGCCATTATCAAGTCTTTGATTTGCTTCTCGTAACTGGTGTTAAACTAACTAACTCTGCTTGCTCGCTCTCCTTATAGTCACGTCGTTGGTCCACCTGTTTTCACTTCACTCACTTTCACCTTTTTGTTTGCGTACCTTTCACTGTTTTTCTTCTTGTCACTATTTTATCCTTTAATATAGGTTACCATGTTTTCAGCAATCTTTGTGCGTGGTCTATTGTGTTGAAGTTTTGTGGACGCTTTTCTATTTCTATGACCTCTCTTATTATTCATTACGTTTTATGCCCTATGTTGGCGATTATTTTAAAATTATTTTTGCTACGGCATTTTCGATGTTCTCTTCTTCTGGCGTTCACTCTCCTGTTGGTGGTTACCTTGAGATATGGAAGGTGTGATCTGGCAATTGGTTTTTCTTCGTTTTCATGTCTTTGTTTTCAGTGGTTTTGATACTGCTTTGTTGTTCATTTTCGAGTCACCATTTATTAATTGCACTACGTGAAGAAGAAATGTACAATCTGAAAGCAGCGCTATTAACAAAGAAGGACATCCAGGTAGCATCCAACTCACCAAAAAACAAAGATTGGGGAAAATAAAGAAAAAACAATTGCCAGAGCACACCTACCATACTTCAAGAGAACTACGAACAAGATAAATAAAATAAAATACTAAAGAAAAATAAAGTACAATGTTCAACGAATCAAGGAATGTATCTACTATACTACCTAATCATAAAACTAAGATAGCGCTTGACGGCCAAGGCGTGTACGATGCACTTTGTGCAGATTACCACAAAACATACATCGGTCAGACCAACAGGAGAGTGAACGCCAGGAGAGAAGAACATCAGATTGCCGTAATAAAAAACCAAGTTACAGGAGACAGCACATAACATCGACTTTGAAAGTGCTAAAATAATGGCCAACAGAACACAAAACGCAACGTATAAAAAGAGAGACCATAGAAACAGAACACAAGTGACGACGCACAAAGATTGGCGAAAACATGAAGATCTATATTACAGCATAAAACAGTGACAAGGACAAAAGCAGTGAAAGGCATACAAAACGAACAAACAAAAAAAGTGAAAATGAAAGTAAGCGAAGTGAAAATAAGTAGACCAATGACAAGACAACTAAATAAGGAAAGGGATAAAGCAGTGGAAGTGTGTTTAATACGAGTTACGAGAAGCAGATCAAATATAAATTTCAGATAGGGGACATCCGGTGTAATATCCTCTCCAATAGGATTGATTTTCTTTAATTAATCTTGAGTATGCATGTACACTCGTCACTAATAACGGGCCTTTACGAGGCTTTAAGACAAGCTGTTGCACTGTACGTTGACTTACATGTCCGTGTTCATTCATGCCTTTAAACGCGTGAATATTAAGAAATTTGATTTACTGAATGCTCTTTTAAAATATGTTTGTAACAGAATATTTTAATTACACTCGATCACTAAATTATTAATTGTTTATAAACGGCCGGTATGCTGTTAAGCATCGCATATGAATTTAATTCAGTAATATCAATGTACAATACTGTCTAATTTAATTCATAAAGCTTAACACACATTTATTTAGTTACACAAAGGATCGCTTAAAGTTTCCTTTCAATCGCACGGTTTAATACACAATACTTTCTTTTAATACAATGATTACTGTTACTATATATATATATATATATATATATATATATATATATATATATATATATATATATATATATGGACTAGTTATTTACATAAAAACAGGCTATTTCAGATGAGTTTCTAACACGCATCTTTGCCGCGTACTGAAGCGGGAAACAGCACCAACGCAACATTTTTTATAGACATCTTGATAATTCATTCATTCTTACTCACTCTGCTTAACATCCAGATCTAGATTCAACTTTTTATGAAAGTCACACATGTGTCCGAACTTTCGTTCTGCAATGTTTCGTAAACTTCAACACCATTTGTCCTTAATGATCATATCTAAATTTTTCTAATGCGCAATATTATGTCATTTATACAAAGAAAAATATACATACATATTATTACTCTACACTCCAATAGAACATCAACGTATAAGTTCAGTAGCCAAATTCAGTAGTATCTATTCATAATCGTCTCAATACG
Organism: Vesta saturnalis; assembly: GCA_036346205.1. NCBI lineage: Eukaryota > Metazoa > Arthropoda > Insecta > Coleoptera > Lampyridae > Vesta > Vesta saturnalis. Next base: position 1,453,412 of record JARFJB010000772.1, on the reverse strand, counting down.
GGTGTAACTAAAACATTATTTCTTATTCAACTTTAATACTTTCAACTCATAAATATGTATACCACTTTTAAACATGCTTTTAAGTAATATTCAAAGCTTCACAAAAAATTCCAGTGGCCATTTACACCAGCTAATACTATGTATACACACACACACACACACACACACACACACACACACAAAATTCTTTTGCAAACTCACTTTCGTATGTTATCCAAAATACGTTCTCCGCACAACACAACCCAGTGCGTCAAAATAATCTCACAGCGACTCTAATTTTAGTAAATAATAGCTAGATCTTAATAATTTAAATATTGAAGCTGAACACCCTCAATTGGAGGTAGGCTAACAGTGAAAAATGTCATAATCAAAGAACAAATTTAACTAAACTTTATCAAATTATGATGTAAGTGTAAAGTTGTGAAAAACTTTAATTTGAAATTGACAAAGGCATTCACAAATAGAAACTTAAGATACCAAAGATATGATCAAATCTAATAAAGAAGGTTTTGGTTAATAACTGTAATTGTCAGCGCACAGTGAAAACAAAATGTAGTTGGTTTAGTATGATTTTTAAGTTTAACTACATACGTTAAATTATTATAGTGCTATAGTGCATATTTAATTGGTAAAGTATTTTCTTCAAGGTCTATGAAAGAACACATAAAAAAACCTAGACATACCGAAAGCTAAAATTTAAATTAAGACCTACCACGGTGCTTTTTTTAACTATAAGATGCCAAAATCTACTTAAACGGAGATATTCTTGTTGTTTACTAAAGTTGTTCGATGTAAACGAACATAATAATAAGTTTGTCTTGACAATATTTCCATATTATATCATGATTTAGATTATTTAAAGCAGATTTCCCTGGTTGACCTAATCTACAAAATCTCATATTTTCTTACGTCTTGTGGTTTTGTAAGCTGCTTTCGCTTACTTTAATTAAAGGGTTTATAATGGTGGGTAAGGTCATGCGGTGATAAGATAAGTCTCTTTACCTGCTTCTACGGTCAACGGAAAATAAATACTTTTAAAGAGAGATTTTCGCTTTATGCGTTTTACAAAGAATACGAGTTTAAATTGGATAAATGCAATTTTCATACCTCTAACTTTTATGAAAGTGAATTTTAAAGAAACTAAATAATATTTTCAGGGTTTTTATTAACTAACTATCTATTGACAGTAGGTTATTAATTACGGTGGAATAATATATTTTTAATTACACTTAGTAATTACCGGAAGCTTTAGTCAAACAGAATTAATAGCGTATACGAGTTATTACACTCTTTGAAACAGAAAATGAATACTTTCGTATTGTACTCTGGGTGCTGGCACGCTTAAGGCGGTGGCCGCTTAGTAGCTCCTTGCGCTTCTGGTTTCGACACCATCAATAGTAACTACCTGGGGTGTCTCTAACTAGGGGCCGGTTTTAATAATAACAATGATAAGGTATTTAAACCTTCCGGAACGGTTTAGTTTAAATATTTTCAGGTACAGGATAAACTAAACGTTTTACAGCTACGGTAGACTTAAACAAAGGTTTCTCCTTCAAGTCTGAATTATCGCGATAAACGATCAGGATCGGACACAGGTTCAGGACCGTTAGGAAATAAAGTTTTCTCTGAGCCTGGCACCGGCGTAAGACATTTAAATCTTCGGGACCTTTCGGTACTCAGCGCTGTTACATAAACAGGTTGAGCGCATTGAACAAAGATGTTAAATCGGGATTGGTGCTATCCCTTGGATATCTGGCGATGAGCGAACGGTAAGGGAAGCGGTTATTTACGTTCAGCGAGATTACAATGTAATACCCACTGTTACGTATGGGGTTCATAATTTACGAAATTGGGTGACCAAAATATGGTCTAATTGCGGGCAGCTTGTTGCTTTCAATCTGTCAGCTTCCAGTACTTCGGTTTTTAATTATTTCGCCTAGTGTAGGCGTGTTTTTGTGAGTCGGTGTGCAGTGTGTAGGTGGAGCATCAATTACAAGAATCTGGGCAAATACCCGTTGCGCGGTTTAATTGATACCCCGGAGATTGGCAGAATTTAGACGAGAACCCTTCTATCCAATGGAGTAAGTAAAAGACTGCATCGGGTGTTTTGCCCGACGTGAAGTCGTTCACTGGTGTAAGTGCGGTGTTGCATGTTTAACTTACATTCAGGTGACCGCAGGTTGAGGCAGTAGCAACCCTAGTGTATAATATAAGAGCAGGTCGGTCTGGCTCTCGAAAGAGACCCAGCGAAATGAGAGTGAACCTGAGTCTCCAAAAGACCCAGGGGAATGAGTCCAGTGGACCCAGCGGAATGAAAGTATCTGTAGCGCGTCTCGCGGTTTTATTTAGAGTCCGCGGAGAGCAGAGACGGCTTCTCGCCGGGCTTCTAATACTGTGATTGGCGGATAGACTGGAGGGGATTCTGACGTAACAAAACTCTTAGCGTTTTTGAAATTCGCGTTGTAGGCGATATAAATTCGTTATTTAATGATTTCTGTAAATTTTAATTCAATCAGGATAATTAGCAAATAATGCATTCAAAACAAATTTAGTAAAGGCGACTGGCTCTTAACAGTTTGGAGTCCCAATGTATACTTTTCCACAAGAATAAGATCTTTAGGTGACATTAAATGTTCTTGTATGTTTAAAAACAGTCCTAGTGCCACGATTAATTAGGATTTCTTCAATTCTGTCTGTAACATTAGTTATAAATGGAGGTAAAGTAGTACCAACATTAAGCACTAGTTTTTCTTTATGGTTATGTCTTGCAGGTGTAATAACATTATTAATATCAAATTAAAGAGAAATATAATCTAACGCATGTAAGTGCTAATAATGACAAATTCATAACAGTATATAAATTGTGAATTATTAAAACTTCCAACATACATTCAGTAAAAGATTGCCTCGAGTGGGACTCGAACCCACGACCACTACCGATCTAGAGTAGGGCTCTTAACCATGTGAGCTATTGAGGGAGCTAGTTCCACTCGATTCAATCCTAAACTGTACGTACTTTACTAGTAGACCTGGGATTTTTCAGGCAAATGAATTATGAAATTAGGAACCTAAATACTCCATAATATTTCCCAAAAAAGGAAAGGCCTACTCGAGGCAATCTTTTACAGTATGTACATTGGAAGTTTTAATAATTCACAATTTATATGCTGTTATGACTTTGTCATTATTAGCACTTAGATGCGTTAGATTCTATTACTCTTTAATTTGTATTAATTACCTGCCTAAAAAACAACTTTTCTATATTCCAGTCTTGTGAGTTGCCACAAAAGTGACTGGTTACATAAATATATATGAATTATATAACATCAAAACTAATAAGGTACATACAGTTTAGGATTGAATCGGTTGGAACTAGCTCTCTCGATAACTCAGATAGTTAAGAGTCCTACTCTAGATCAGTAGTGGTCGTGGGTTCGAGTTCCACCCGAGGCAATGTTTTACTGTATGTACGTTGGAAGTTTTACTAATTCACAGTTTATATATTATTAATATCCTCATGTGATTATCCATAAGCTTGTAATGATTTTCTTAAACACTTATATTGGTTTTTCAAATTTTCAGGATCACAAATTTGTTTAGATCGATCCACTAAAGATTTAATTACAATGATATGAATGGTGGTTTGATGGTTTATGAAGGTATCTATTGCTGTGTGTCGGATCTCGATAAACCTTAAAAGATAGTGAGTTGTTAGTTTTAGATATTAGTAGTCTAGAAAAAGTTCTATTAGTATCCTTCCTAGTAAGCTGAGTGCTTGGGTGAATACAAACAGTGTACATTGGTTTTGCGCCCTCAAGTACCCAGATGCAATTCCTTAATTTTTTTTTTTAATTTTGCTAATTGGTGATACCGTCAACAGGGGCTGGCACTATCACTACCTTTTTATTTTTCAATATTGGAAAAAAAACTTGATTTTGGTAAAAACTGTTTATTAAGGTCATAAAAACAAATACAAAAATTCAAAAACAACATGGGCAAATTAATTTATCAATTTTATCTTGTCATCGTGCAAATAAGATTTGCACATGATACAAAGGCGCATATTAGTAATTCTGTTCTCTTGGCATTGCAAAACGAACTTAACATTTTTTCTGTTCTGGAATCTTTTTCTTGGGCGCATTTTTATTTGAAATGGGGGCCATTGGCTTAGAAGTCTTACCTTTGCCTGTAGGTTTATTAAACTTGTGCTCTGCTGTTTATTGCTGGCTTTTGACATCTTTTATTGAACTTTTGTACCATTTCTGGTGTATTTAGTATAATCGGTAAAAGAAATATTGTTCTCGTCATCGCTTTCGGAGGTGTCACTGGTTTCTTCTTCAGATGAACTGTCAGATATCTCAAATTTGTCACTCTCAAAATCATCACTGTCACTAAAAGTTTGTAATTGACGCCTGATAGTCTTTCTGGAAGGATTGGACTTATTCTTAATTGTTGCATTGACCATATTTGAAGGATCTGGAGACGGTGTATTCTCTCTATGTTGAGCGGGCCGTTCTAATGGACCTGGAAAAGACGTCTCATCTCTATTTGCATCAGGTCGCTCTATTCACTAACGCTGCTTGTTGCAAATGCTACAACTGGGTTAAATGGGAAAATACCAGTACGCTGAAAATCCAGATATTATATTGGCGGAGTGATGTACTTGTCCCAAACAACAGAAAAGGTGATGCCAAAACGTTTTGTTAGAGAATGATCTCTTTTATTTGACCAGTACTTAATAATAATGTTCAAAAGAGCGAAAGACTGCTTTGTCCATTGGTTGAGCTTGTGGGGCGTATTGCTTGGTAAGTAGTATAAGGTTATTCCTAACTCTTCAGCGACAATAACAATTGAGTGATCTAAATGACTTTTAGCACCATCGAAAATTAAGAGACATAGTCCAGGTGCTTTGTATTTGGCAAAATGTTGAAGCCACGACTTGATGGTTTCAATAATCATAATGCGTTTAAGTGTCATTAATGGCATGCTTCCTGGTGGTAAAGAATCGGTCCATCCTCGTTTCTTCCGTTTCCCCTTGAATAAGGTTAACCCACGTACTGCAAAACACATTGGGTTTTCACATGAGACTATCGTGACCTTTGCCCATATTAATTTGCTACCAGATGAGCTCGTTTGGCACCCTTCTTTGCAAGAACCTGTTGTTGCTGGTGGAGGGCCAAACGACAAACTTTCTCGCTCATGCACTGTGGTTTATCTATAATATCAAGGTCAAATAGAATCTGACGCAGTTTTGCAAAATGATCGTTCACTATAAACCGGTTTAGTTTTTGGGTCCTGGCAGGATTCATACTCTGAGCCTTACGCTTTCTAATTTGGATGTTATGCTGAAGAAACCTCTAATTCAGAAACGGCCCGCCATTTTGAAGTATTTATTGAACAGGTGGCTTAAAGAGTTTGCATCGCAAAAATTGAAAACGCATCTACGTAACAACTTGGAAGTTAACAGATATCCCACTTTTGACAATCGAATAATGCGTGAACACAATTCTTGTCCTTGTTCTGACGCGAGAATAGATTTACGACCCATACCACATTTTTACGTTAGATTTTTTCGCAAATAATCTCGCAGCGTTCCACGTGGCACTGAATGCTTACTTACGTGCCAACTTTCAATTTGTGAATGCGTTTATAAATTTCAAATTAAAGTTTTTCACAACTTTATACTTACATTGCAATTCGATTAAGTTTTGTTAAATTTTTCACTATTAGCTTCCGTCCGTTAGAGAGTGTTCTAATTTGTCGTCTTCAAAGCAGTTTAATAATTTTTAATTTATTAAGAATCTAAGATTCTGTACCGGTTGGCCAGATAAGTATGCAAAGTGCTGTTTCTCGGAAACTGCTCGTTGTAGAGAGTTGCGGCAAAAAATTACTAAAGTGGCCAAAAAAGACCGTGGAAAATATTTTCAAATTTGCAAGATGACCGCCAGGGGGCGTACCGCCATCCTAAACTTTTAAAGTGCTTTTTACTGAAATCCACCTAGTAAATGTACCAAAAAATTATATGCTTTTTAAATCTCTATTAAAATAAAGTGGTGGGGGGTGATTCAGTGATTTTTTAAATAAACAGCTGTAACTCCTAAACGTCTGAACTGATTTTAATAAACTTAGTCTCTTTGGAAAGAGAATAAATTGCTCCATGAAATCCATCGTACCTGTAATATGTCTAATTTTTAGTGATGCCGCTAAAGCGCGTTTTTTGATATATCAAAAAACTGCAAAATTCTCTAAAAAATTAAATGCAACAATATGACTTTTTTTTCAAAAAAATTTGATGAAATCATCCCTAAATAGGTTAGTGAAAACTGCATCTCGATATCTTATTCCTACTCTAAAATACCGAAGAAAGATAATTTAGACATTATAGAATTTGAAAAAGTCGAGATTACACCGGTATTTATTCTTATTTATTTGTCTTTTTTCAAGATTCAATGAAAAATTTTATCATTTTATAATTTTTAAATAAAAGTTTTCATAATTTCAAAAATTAAAAAAAAAACATGTAGGGGCATAATAATCAATGCATAGGATATGTAGTGCAGAATAGGCAGAATATTAGGAGTAGGCCATTGAGAAAAAACTAAGACCTAAAATCAACTTGTAAACAAATATTAAAATTTGACAGTGTAATTTATGTTTGTTGCACAAGTAAGTCCTTAAAACTACCTATAATGTTAGTGGAGTTGATGGGCCTATTTCCTCAGTTTTTACTTTTGAGGCGCGACGTTTCGGAAGCGGACTCTGCTTCCGTCATCAGGCTTAGTCTGTTTTCGCACTTGAGTCGAATTCATATGTTATATATAATTTTTTCCCAAGCACTTGACTACTCTCATATTCTTGGTACCTTTCACTTACTAGTCTGACACCTTTACCGCTGAGCCACTGAGTAATCCGATATATATTTTTTTTTTCCCTATGGATTTCATTTTTATAATGTCTTTTACAAATGATGAAGCTGTTGATATGATTGCGGTGTATTTTGAATGTCTTCAAAATGCGGCATTGGCTAAGAGAGCATAGTCATCTAGATATCCAGATCGGCGCCTACGCGATTAGTGCAAAATTTGCGCAATACTGGAAGCTTTCGACCAGAGTTGCGAAGAAACTCGGCTAGACGAATGGAAGACAATACTGTTAATGTCTAAGCATACGTGCCATTGAATCCCCACGTTCGTACAAAAGCAAGTCTCTCGTGTTGGATATGTCACGAACGCATTTTAAAAGATCATAGGTAAGTTCTTATGTCACTGAAAATACTACTTTACATGTTTCACAATGTGTTTTTAATTTCAAATTTATACAATGCACCCGTATTATATGGTTTTACATCAAGGCTTACATGATGAAGACTTTAACCGACAGATAGATTATTGTCATTGGATGTTGGGCATGATCAGGGAAAATAGAGGATCTTTATCCAAAATTCTTCGGACTTTTAAAAGTGATGGAAACGTTAATTTGCATAATATGCATTATTCGTGTGACACCAATCCTCACTGGTTGTACGAGGTCCAACATCAAGGTCGTTGAACTGTTAATGTGTGGTGTGACATCCTAGACGGAACTATTATAGGTCCCTATTTCTTTGATGAACCACTAAATGGTGCCCTGTTTCTAGATTTTGTGGTAAACCAATTGCCTATTTTATTAGAAGCTGTGCCCTTGCAATTACGGCAAAATATGTTTTTACAAATAGATGGTTGCCCAGCACATTCTTCAATAAATGTGCGAGAACACTTCAATCTAATATATCACCAGAGGTGGATTGGACGAGGAAGTCTTTTTCCTTGGCCACCCCGATCTTCAGACTTAACCTGTTTGGACTTTTATCTATGGGGTTTATTAAAAGATATTGTTTACGAAACTGCACCAACAACGAGAGACGACATGAAAGTACGAATTCGAGAGGCCATTCGTAGCATGTCAAGTGCAGAAGTTGAAGCTGCTGTAATGTCCACGCATGAGCGGCTGTAACAATGCATCGAGGTCAATCGGAGACAATTCGAGCATTTAAGTAGGCATTAAGTAGGTACATGATGCCTACTTAAGTAGGCATTATTGCACAATCGGTCCTTTTTAGGGCCATACATAAAATTAATAAAAAGAATTCCGCAAATTTGGAATACCTTTCAAAAATAAATATCATCATATTATTACATTCAATTTTTGAAATTATGAAAACTTTTATTATTTAAAAATTATAAAATGATAAAATTTTTCATTGAATCTTGAAAAAAGACAAATAAATAAGAATAAATACCGATGTAATATCGACTTTTTCAAATTTTATAAACTAAATTTTCTTTCTTCGATATTTTAGGGTATGAATAAGATATCGAGATACGGTTTTCACTATCCTATTTTGGGATGATTTCATCTCATTTTTATGAAAAAAAAGTGATATTGTTGCATTTAATTTTTTAGAGAATTTTGCAATTTTCTGATATATCAAAAACGCGCTCTAGCGGCATCACTAAAAATTCGACTTATTAGAGATAAGATGGATTAGATGGAGCAATAAATACTCTTTCCAACGAGATTAAGTTTATTAAAATCAGTCGTTTAGGAGTTACAGCTGTTTATTTAAAGAATCACTGAAACACCCCACCACTTTATTGTAATAGATACGTCAAACAAAAATTACTCGAATAGAGCTGAGCTTTAAAAAGCATATAATTTTTTTGTACATTTACCAGGTGGATTTCAGTAAAAAATCACTTTGAAAGTTTGGGATGGCGGTTACGGCCTCTGATGGTCATCTTGCAAATTTGAAAATATTTTCCACGGTCTTTTACTGGCCACTTTAGTAATAAAAATTTTTACCGCAACTCTCTACGACGAATAGTTTCCGAGAAACAGCACTTTGCATTCTTATCTGGCCACCCGGTACATTTTCGTTTTCATATTTCATAAATTTGTGTTAACATCTCAAGTAATTCTTAAAGATACATGGTACAATTTACCCAGGACTATAACTGCAATTGTTACCGAAACGTTTGAATTGATCTAAAACACAAATAGAAAAACACACGGATTTAAAACTCAAAAGATATGTATTTTCATTAGTTTTAGTTGAATTTAATAAGTTGAGTCGGAAATTATTTAACATAAAGTTCTATAACGTTAACATAAATATTATTAACCTCCAGACAAAAAAATTAACAAATAAATGTGTCTTAAACCTCACTCGTTTTAGATAGTGATTTCCGAAAAAAAGGTTTTTTCATGTAACTGTACGATGCATGGCTTTAAAAATGAAAACTCGAAAATTTGAAACGTGTGTTCTGAATATTGTTGTGTATTTCACATCTAAACAAAAGGTTGCGTCGCTGATTATGTATATAGCTTCAAGAATGGTTCTGCTCTATTTTATGAACAATTTGCGTTGATAAAATCCGGAAGCCATTGTTATTCTGTGAAGTGTAACAGTTAAACGGTGGTTGCTCTAGTTTTCGAACTATAGAATTCTATGTAGTTTAAAATTTGTTTGAAAGAAAATTAAGTGTTTGTTGCATGCATTAAGCTCTTTTTTCTTTTTACTTTACAAGCTTTTGGATTCATAGTAAAGTATGTAATATGACTGTCAAATAAAATTGTTCTTATTGAAATTTGAATTTAAATCTCTCGGTATTAAAATTAACCTGTATTAAATTAATTATTATTTTTTTACGTATATAATCAAGAGATATTAAAATGGGTAATATATAAACCGGTAGGTTACAACAATCGCTCATTTAGTAATTGTATGGGTTAAGTATTTACTAATATTCTAAATTCAGCCATTTAGTTACATTTTAGTGATAAAATGTCATTGAGAATAGTTTGCCTACGAAAGGTAAGTTACTCGAGTATTCAAACCTTTAACTAAAATGCAGTTGCTTTACTATAGAGCCGTTTACGACATTAATCAAGTTTCCATCAAATTTTCTACCCATCACTTACACATATTTTGCGAGTAATTTAATCTGAAGACTGCAATATGTGAAGCGTCCTTCCACACAACTCGTTGTTTAATATATACAGGGGTCATTATAAATGGAATTTTTACTCATTTATGGTAGATGCACTTGCGCAATTTCACGTTACAATAGACACGTTCAGATAACATTGAACGTTTTTTGCCTGTTTTATTCAGATAAAATGAAAATAAAAATTATAAATTGAGACTTTTTTAGAAAACATTATCGCGTTAACTTTTATATTTAAAAAATTAACCCCGGGTAAATGTTATGCTTCATGCAAAGTACTTGATAATTTGCCCCTTTGTCTTTTGTGGCGATGTCTGTTACTGATCAGCATGCGAAACCATTGGTGCCAGAAGGACTGTGCCTTTGTTTATAATCATAAAGGTAGAATCTAATGAACATCGGCATAAAATAGAACGCGTGCAGGCTGGAATGCTGCGGATTTGTTTATGACTAATGGAAGGATTGTCTAGCTTGGTGCACCGGTCTGCTCTCACGGATATTGCCGTTGAACACGCACAAAGTCCATTTTACTGTGAAGTCCTGTTATAAATACCTAACACACATGAATTACCTTTAAACATGTGCTATTATACCTTTTTTAAATTAAAATTGATTGTCACAAGCATTTAATGTGACAATCGTATTAATATTTCAGTAACTGTAACATTGTATTGTAAATAGTTCTGCTCATTATTCAAATTTGACAATTTGTCAACGTATTAAAAGTTGATAACTGTAGTTAATAATTGTCAGTCTAGTTTACTTATTTACAAATCACATGTTACCTAAAATGACAAAATCAGCCTGTTAAAAATGAAACTCTTTGATTGCTCATTATAATAGGACTTGTCATATAAGTTTATTATGTAAGCAGGCAGGGAATAGTAAGTAACTAGACGCTGTCTATAAAAAGTTACCGAATAATGGTGCTACAAGCGTGTTATGGCTGTAAACCAAAACTCTAGAAACCATGTAGAAGGTATGCTTGTACCTCAAAAAAGCAACTAAGAGAGCACTTTGATACGTGAAGCAAATTGAACAAGTAGCACGTATTATAGTTGTAGGTATCGAAAAATGGTTATTTATATCAGTTGCAAAGAAGCGTGTTTTTGCACTAAATGTGGATCAAACACATTGTGTGCAAAAAACGAGCAACTTTGCAATGTGTTTTTACAAGATTTTTTATAATTTAGTCGTTGTGGAACACTATCACATTTGATATATTTTAGATTCATTCCATTAAACTAAAATATATAAATTTTATTGTTACTACTGCGTTAATGTCAATCGATATTTGTGAAAATATTAGGAGTGCTATTTCCCAATAAACAATTGTACTGTTACGAGCGAAAATGGCAATAGATCGGAAGTAACAGATAAGGAGAGAGGCTGGTAGCTCAGTGGAATAAAGGGGGTGGGCGTGTTACTAATTTTGTGTTTAGGATAGCTCATAATACATAAGACATAATAAGGGTAAGTCATAAATCAGGCACCATCCGATAAACAAATTGAACTAAATCTTAAAATAATGGCCTGACAGGAAACTACTTGAAGAGAAATCACGCATCTTTACCTGAAATTCTACTCCAGAAATATGTACGCAAAGTTCACCTACACTTAAACAAAATTTAAGCTTCATTTAAAATCCGTAAAAATTGCGATAACTAAACTCAAAATTCATTATACATTTTCGGTTTCAACTTCAACGTAATATTACTTACTCAATTAACAAAAAATAACTGGTCCACACGGTTATTAATATTATATGTTATATATTAAATAGTTTAATTTCGGTAACTTTTAAAATTTGTCGAAATAAACTCAACGTACTTTTTAATTTGGTGAAGGTAAAATAAATGCCCAACAAAAATTTACACTACCAATATCTATATTACAATTAAAAGACAGCACTAAAACACATACAAAAGGGCAAATACAGTAATTTCGGCAAAGAACACAAAAAAGAACAAATAAAACCGCGTCATATATATATATATATATATATATATATATATATATATATATACAGGCGAGAAATTGCGATTTATCACAATTCAATTTAAACCCAACTAACTTTATTACCACAATAAAAAGAAACAAAAGATTTCTGAAATCAAAAACGTTCAAATTACAACAATATCGGAATTTCTACTGTAACATTAAATAATTACATTTTTAATTACGAAACGTTATTGTCAACAAGCATATTAATACACAAAACAAGAAAATAATTATGCCAGCGTCCTTCCGTAATTTCCATTATTCTGGTCTTTTTACTATACTTCTCGCACAAACACTTTAACGAAATTCTAGGTAGGCATTTCCAACAAATCCAGATCAATAAATTCGAAAAAGTTGTGGCTCTAATATCAAAAGTAATATTTTCTAATAAGCCCGGTAAATCGTTACGCAAAAAGTTAAGGTACTTCTCACCATTCAAGTGTCCATCAAAAAAGATTGAACCTATGACATAATCCCCAACGATGGCACCCCAAACACTTAAAGACCACTTGATTATCAACTTGTCTTAATAAATGTGGATTTTCTGAGGAATAATAATGAAAATTATGTGTATTAACAAATCCATTCTTATTAAATGTTGATTCGTCTGTCCATAAAATATTATAAAAAAAATTTGGGTTTTGAGTAATTTTTTCTCTGGCGCAGTTACAAAATCTTACTCGATGATCGAAGTCTGCATCGCTCAATTCTTGGTGTAACTGAATATGATAGGGGTATAAGCGATTCTTCTTTAAAAGACGGCCTACTGATCTCTCACGTATACCAACTATTTCACTTATGTCCTTTTGGCTTCTGTGATGATACTCTTCGATGGCGAGAAGAACCCTCAATTCACTATCTTCATGTGTAGAAGGTTTAACACGTTCATGTGTGGAGTAATTAGCACATGAAGTTGCAATAAATCTACTCATAACTGTCTGAAACGATCTTGCATTTGAATGTCTTCTATCTGCATATTTCAGCAGAAATTCTGCTGGCCAATAAACAGTTTCTTTCTGCAGCACCCAACACGAATATCATATCAACTAACTCATTTTGTGTAAAATTCATTTTATAAAAATCTTGATTACTAACAATAACACTCGTAAATGGTTAACTACAGTTTTATTTATTTACGTCAAACATTCAATTTTTATAAGAAGCACACTTGATTTTAGAATTTTACTTGAAATTGAAGTAAATATTTGTCAAATTCTTGTTAACATGCAATGCCTCCAGTACAAAAATTGTAATTAGTCTTCTGTCATAATATATTAGTTTCTGTTGCGTTTTTTAATGTATAATACAATTGTTTTATGATATTTTTTTTATCTATACGAGGCCATACATTTAAAAATGTCTTAATAATCTTATAAATTTTGAAAAATTGAAAATAATTCGGAAACGGCTATATTTAGGGATAGGGAGTTGTATGGCGAACTGATAAGGGTTAATATGTAGAAACCAACCATGTAATAATATACAGGGTGTTTTATTTGAAAAAGTATACTTTTACTAGTTCGAATAATGGTTGATTGGCAAGTCAATTATAAGCACCCTGTATGCAATTATGTCATTTTCTTCACATTAAAAGGAAGCTCTATATGTGTACTTATTCTCATATAAATTAGATAACTTTTATTTTTCCACAGTTAAGGAGGTACATTTTCAAAGCAAACTCTGTAATTTCAATTTTTTTTAGAAAAATCGAAATAACTTAAAAACGGCTATATTTAGGGATAGGGAAAGATATTGCGAATTTGTTAGGAACAATGTGTAGAATTCAAAAAAGTAATAATATACATTTAAATTTTTTTATAATAATTTGGTCCTCTTTAAATAAACAACCTGTATTCGCGTGAATAATTTTAAAATATGCACACAACTAAACTATAACTGCATTACAAATTTTATTAATCTAACGGAAGATATAGAAGAAGGCGCTCTTGTTGCCGGACCCTGTATATATATATATATATATATATATATATATATATATATATATATATATAATGCAATAATATAATATGTCTTAGTATGCTTAGTTTTTAGGTTGGTAGAATTGTTAACCTGCATTAAGCAGTTATTGATAACCATGTATATAGTATCAATCTATTCAATAGACGGCGTTGCAACAGACATGTTCCTTTTAACATAATTTTTGTAAAACCACCAAGTACATGTTTTTTATATGAAATTACAGTAAATAAGCAAATACTAAGAATAAAATTAGATTGAATTGTAATTATGCAACATATTACAATGTTAATATACAACTTTTACGCATTGTAATCCCCTACTTATAAGTAACTTTAATCACCAAACTGGTTAGGTACATAATTTGGCCATGCTCTTGTACAATTATTATTATTCTGCGAAGACTAAACTATAAACATTTAATTATTCACTATTGTACTAAACTTTTATAGATTATAGATTATTATCATTATTAATTAGCCTATATGTATCAAATTACTAATATATATTTTTGATTTTAGGTAAGGAGTTAAACGTGTAACGGTAAGTTACTTTAAAAATATGCCACAGTTAATAATAATGATATTAGAACATATTGCACTTAACGAACTGGAATGTTAAAGCGATGGGTTTTCTGTTAGCGTTGGTAGTATCCGAAACGTACCTATGTTTAATACATTATTTCTATTCAGAACTAATCGGAAATCTTCATATATTTTTTATTACCTAAAGACCACATCATCCTATATTTTTTCCCACCTCATGCGCGATTTTCTACAATTTGAAAAACTTAAACAATGTTGTAATCGAGAAATTTTGGTAGCAAAAATACCATCCTAAAAATATACGGCAAATGAATAAGTTTAGTAATTATCGATTTTTTTAACGATTGATATCGTAACTGAATACATTTTTATTGAATGATCATTTGTAACAATTTCAATTTAGGTATGCATTGTATTACCTATTTTATATTTGCATTAAAATAATTTTGTAGTTAATAAACATAACCTAACCTGTTCAGCATCAGCTGTTTTTATCAAGGATTTGCAAAAATGAAGTTCAACACTTTATAAACCTTTAATTACACCCAACAGGTAGACAGAAAATAAGAATAACTTATGTTGTTAATCTTAGCAATAATCGAATAGGCAAATTCTTAAAACTCATCGTTGATCGCAGGTCTAAATATTTATATTTTTAAGAACCAACAACAGAAATCAATCAATTAGTATCATTACATTAAAATATGTGTCAGAAAATGTTATTACAAATACGACAAGTATTTACTGAGTTCACACCATTAGTTTATTGTGCGGACTAGAAAATATGAAAAATTATTTGTTCGATAATTCTTAGATTACATAATAGTCTGTAGGTGTAAATGTGTACTATCAAAACTTGAATGAAGCTTCTCAATGTGATTATATTATAACTTGAAATACTTCTAGTAGGACAGAACACACACGTTGAAATAACTACTACGTTTCACAGCAGTGTGCAACATAATAAGACCCTCCTTGTTTGATCGGAAAATATTTTTGTAGAAGTATTTCAAACTTTAATACCAATATGTAAAATAAATCAGAAATTGATAAAACATTTTAAAATGTAATTTTATTAATATACAAAAATAAATAACTACAGAAGTTTAATTGATTAGAATCTAATTCACTGTCTCTGTCTTTGTCACTACTGCTGTAATCAATTTCTTCATCACTTTCACCTGTATTTACAGTAAAATTCAGCTCTTCGACTTCATCAATAAAACCTTGTTTTTCTAAATATCTTGTTCAATCTTTTCTGTATATTTGCACACAGCTTCCCATTCTTCACGACCAATTGATTTAAATTTATTCTCTGCTAATTTCCACGCATCTTCAAATTTAAACGTAATATTATTACTCCCTACATAATTTTTAACTTGAGCAGAATGACCATATTCATCCATCAACTTATCAATTAAATAACTTTTGTGAACTGGTCGATAAAGTTTAATTTTCTCATGAGTTCGGGTTTTGTCTCACTTTGTTCAAATGCAATCCCATATTCGTTTAACCACTTCTGCATTTTACCTTTTTTCCAGGCACATGTGGATTAGGCTAACCAATGGAGAATAACTTCAAAATTTGAAAATGAACGTCACAAGAATGTTAAACAATTTTATGAAGAGCTACCTTCCGACGAAGGTCTGACAAATGAAGAAAAACGTTTTGAAGTAGAAGTATATAAAGCCAGTATTGCTATAATACTTACCCAATTGACCAGCGGTTTCTAAGTATTAACGCTATTTACAATAATTTCAGTTTTATATGCCCATTCCAATTTAGTAGTTAGTCAACGAGGGTCTTCGAAATAGTACTACGAGGCGCCCTGCATTTTTCCGTCCCGCCACTGGACAAGTCGTATCCATCCAATACCACTATTTGTTGGGATTTCATATGAACAGAACTGGATGAACCTTTAGAATTCGGAATGCCTCGTTATATAGGTGTTTTTGTAATCATTACTTTAAATACATAAACAAAAAAAGTGGTATGTAACTAAATATACAGTGTGTCCCCGAATTAACGTCACTATAAGTGTAATTGATAAGAAATTTTTTAATCTGGTTTTGATGTTTTGGAATACACCCGTATTAGGTCTAAAAAATGTCATTCTTTATAAAACATTTTGCTTGTCTCAAAATCGCCAATTCTAAATATACTTTTAAGCAGGTGAATAAATTATTAAAACACAAAAATTCAAGCTTAAATGTTTCTAAGTTTGATGTTCTTCATAAAATCTTTTCTGAGAGTTAATAGTAATGCTAACCTTAGAACAACGCGTTTACCTCGTTCGCTGTTATGAAACTGGTGAGGTTTCTTATAACTTTGCAATTCAAAAATTTCAACAGAAGTTTCCTGATGTCCACGTGTACGTTAATGTTGTAAAATTTGGTAGAAAAATTTTAAAGAACAGGTACCGTATATGACATCAAGAAAAAACAAAGGATACACGATGAAGAAGATACTGCTACAATATTGGCTCTAAATTCTGTAGAAACATTTCCGAAACTATGCTTGCGAAAGAGGTCTATACAGTTGAACCAGTTTCATAAGAAATGTGCCGCCCGTGTTTTACATACGGTCGGTTTCAGTGCTGGTAGCTTCCTTGCTTTCGTCTTAAAATGTGCTAAATTTTAACCAGTGGCATATTAAAGTAATATAACGGTAAGTGCAATTTCAAATTGTGAAAAAATATTTAAATTTTGAAAAACAATTACGTGTTCTCGATACGTGCAAACTACGCTCTAAATGGAAATATTGTCGTTTTAAGTGGACTGACATGTAGGTTTTAATTGAATATTAATTAAAACATCTGTTATGAGCACAAGGATTTTTTTAGATTATGTTATACAATTTAAGGTAGCAACTATAAATAGTAAACTACCAAATTAAAACATATAATTGTGTGGAATGTAAAATTGGAAAATACCGTAACAATAATGACTATTTAATGCACTTCCTGTTATATTTTTAATTTGTTTAAAATGTAAACTATACTATTTATTATTTATATACAAAAATTACATGCAAAAACTGACAAAGACCTTTACATTTCTGTTGAGGAGCTTGAAATGTTTAAACTACTATCGGAACCTTCTCCTAAAGTTATTATTAACTGGTCTACGTGCACATCAATTATATGCTCTTCTTGTCGATAGTTTTCCACAAGTTTTTTTTACATGTTCTACTCAGTTGTCCCACCAATCGCCCGGTAAATTATTCATTACTTCAGTACATAACGTTAACACGTCTTTTATTTTATGTGAGTTATTTTGCTTTGCCACTTTGTTTTTAACGTAAGCCTAAATAAGTTCAATTGCTTTGAACTCACAGTGGGCAACCGGTAACCACAATTTAACATCATCACCACGCATTTCTTTTGCTATTGTTTAAAGCAAATACACGCCAGACAGTAGTAGGATTTCTAAAATTTTGATCCAACACACTATGGTAATCGATCGATTACAACTACATAATGTTTCGGCAATTTTTCTAAAACAGCCCTAAACCACTCCTAAAAGTGTGCCGCGTTCATTTCTCCATGATAATGATTACTGCCCTTTTGCCCAATGAAACACTTCAGCATTCCATCAACAAATCCTCGACAACATCCAATATGTAGAATGATTACGCGTTTTCCAGAACCGCTTGGTGTTTTTATACCTCCTCGAAATCTGTTTACTTCCTATAAATGCTTAAAACAAGAATATAAGTTATATGCATACTAAAATAAATGGCGTATTTTTGGAAGGTTTTTATGTGATGAAGGCGTATATATGATAAAAAATATATTTGCTAAGTGTACCTGCAGTACTCCGCGATAACGATCGAAATTGTCATTCCTTTCCTCCGTTGACACATCCACCATGTTTCATCCGTGTAAAAAAATCTCCCAACTATTATCACGAAAATGCTTTATTCGTCTCAAGAATTCGGCTCTTTGTGCCGCAACTGAAAGGCATTACATTAAAATAGGTTTTTCATTAAATTTTTGTAAGTACACTTTAGACTTGTTACCCATCTGCGTAGAGTGCTTGGGTACGTGGGAAATCTTCAACTTCACCATTTAATCTGGTGTGCATTTCTTTTGCAGTAGGAAACATTCCTTGAACGTAAAAGTCCAACATTATCGATCTAATAACATCCGGAATATACTCTTCTATAACAATAGTACGGCGTCCAGTACTGGTCCTTGGATTAGACATATCATTTTCGTTTTTTTCTTCAGCCAATACTCGATAAACGGAGGGTTGGTAGATGTTAAGACACTTTTCCGTGCGTTCAATAACTTTATTCACATCTTCAGATAATCCACGCGATTTCTCTTCTTGGAAATATTTTTTGGCATTTAATATTAGCCCCTTTTCCGCTAATGTAAACGCTTTTGGCATTTTGTAAATATGTTCACCAACACAACCGACTGTCATACATAATTCGAAACAATTTCACGTTATTTCCGAAAATATGTTACTCCTAAGAACATTATAATTAACTGTAATATAACAGAAAGTGCATTAAATAGTCATTATTGTTACAGTATTTTCCAATTTTACATTCCACACAATTATTTCTTGTTTTTTGTAGTTTACTTTTTCTGTTGTCCTCATTTAATATATACCTTAAATTGTATAATATAAATAAAAAAATCCTTGTGCTCATAATGGATGTTTTAATTAAATAAAATAAATCGGCCGATAAAATAATATCATTATTTAAGGAATATTTATTTTAGCAGTGTGAAGCTCGATTTCGTGCATCGCGCATGCGACGGCATTCGTATTGAGTCGTCGATCTGAAGCTCGTCCAACGTAGTCCGTTCTCTCTCTCGACTGAAAATTTAATGATTATTAATTGGGATTATACTACATAATAAATTTCGGTCCTTTTAAAACGAAAATATTTGCATTTAGAGCGAAGTTTGCACGTATCGAGAAAAGTTATAATCTTTCAGACTGATCTATCTTGCTTTTTGAAACCGATAGTAGTGAAAGGTTAATAACTATGGTTGAAATGGAAATCTAACAGATATTATGTGAGAAATAAAATTAAGTCCGGTTTCTACAAGTTATTGTTGATTTAAAATCACAGGAATATCCTTTATTGTTGTGGGTAGTAGATAAAGTTGAACTATATTAAAATAATTCTTAATATGCTAAGTTTCCTGAACTAAAAAAATATTTTTTATTATCTGCTTGGAATGGAAGTTTTTTAACGTGTTTAATATATGTTAATTATTCATTTAATTCTGTATTTAAAATAATTAATTCATTTTAATAAATAAAGTTTATCAAGAACGATGACAGATTATTAAAATGGAACAAAAATCTCTCAAGGGAAATCATTAATAAATGTCTGTGTTAACTATAACCTCAGATTTCAAATGGATGTTCGGTCAAAGGTCAACTTGAAATCCATAACTAAAAAATAACGTCAGAGAAAAATACAACTGGTGTTTTCTAACATTTTATATTAATTTTGAAAGAAGTTTATACTATGATGATTGAAAATGTCGTTTGAAAATTCAATATTTATCTGTAATCGTTCCTTTTATCATTGAAAGTAAAATGAAATAAAAAAAACATACCTTTTCAAGAAAATTTCGCAATAAATAATTTGAAATAAGGTTATTTGAGAAACCTTTTCGATATTTACATACAAAACTCAAACGTAAACATTGCAAAAACAACATAGGAATCAAATAATATTCTTTCATATGTATAGAACATTAAATATGCCTTAACGTTAATTATGTTTAACACTTAAAATATTTAATATTTTGACAGATCTTGACTTAAGGTAATTAGTGTAACGTTAATATTCTCTTTGATGTAAATGTGTTGACGTTACTTTGTTAGAAACACACTATTAACTCTTAGGGGGAAATTTCCCTTGCATAACCTTTACTTTTAGACATTGTTGTACTAATTAAGCTGGTGTTCGTTTAAAGTTATCGTGCGTACACAATTTATTGAAAATTATATATATTATAATTTGTATGTTTAGAACACTATGTATTCAAAATTGGGAAATGTGCTGCAGCACTGCAAACGCATAGCGGTATTTGACTTAGTTTATTTATACAGAATTATATACTAATCCTTATAAGGGTTAGGTTTATACACCGTTAAAATATGTGTTTGCTACTGGATTGTACTTTATCCAATGAAAACGTTAATCCACATACGGTTTGAATACATTTTGACTTTCCTTATTTTGTATTTATAAATATTTTATTGTAAATTTATTCGAAAGTGAATATTAAATTGTAATCCAAAAATAATTTGTGAGGCAAGAAAATAAACATGTAGTCATGGCTATGTACAATGTAGTAGTTAAATAAGATGTATCAATATGGGAATTCAACACAAAGCTTCAATTCAACAAAGGGTTATAAATAATGAATTTTAATTTTCTAGCAACAAGCTATTCACGCAACCAGTTATGAAAAACTTACTATAGCATTTGGGGAAAGTATATTTACTTAAGTAAACGTTGCAAGTTTTATACATTGAACAATAATGAGTAAAGTCAACAAACAATTTCAATCGTACTACAACATTAATTTGATTAAAAACTTACCAATTAGTTATAACATGTTTTTGTACTTGTACAACACAAAATGCAATTTGTACAATGCCTGTTTTTGCACCCATTAATCGTTAATGCAATTTCGAACATCAAACATTACACAAAAGTTTTATTTTCTAGCAAGTGTTAATATTAAAGTCAGTACATGCTATTAATATTTTGTAGAACTTAATTATAATTGTAATTTAGAAATAATACGAAATGATACTAAGTAGTTCAATACAGAACATATCATTAATTTGAATATTCTATTCACAATTTGCCTTTATTAAGTATTTTACGAATACTGTTATACAGGGTTAGTAGACAAAACCTTCTTCTTCTTAGGGGTGTCTTATCCGTTCCGGGCATTGGCTAAAAACCACGGCAATTCTGACTTTGTTAACAGGGAGACGAAAAATTTCTGTTGATGTTAACCCGTACGAGTCTTTGAGGTTCTTCAGCCAGGAATAGCGTCTTCTTCCTGGACCACGCTTTACTTCAAGTCTTCCCTGCAGAATCAATTGTAATATTCGGTATTTATTGTTTCTCATGATGTGACCAAGACACTCAAGTTTGCGTCTTTTTATTGTGAGCAAAATCTCTTTTTGTTTATGTAATCGCCTCAGCACGTCTTCGTTCGTTGTGTGTTCTGTGTATGAGATCCTGAGTATCCTTCTGTATACCCACATCTCGAAAGCGTTCTGTCTGTTACCTCTTTTTTTATCGTACACCTTAGCGGATTTCTATTTTAGTTGATAATCAATTTTAACCTTAGCATTTTGATTCTAATAGAGGTTGTTAATGATTCTTGTATCTTTTTCATTAACGGTTGTTGTTCTTAGAATGTCCATTAGTTTGTCACGCCTTACACTGTCAAAGGCCTTGTTAAAATCAATAAAACAGATGTGTGCGTCATAACTCAAATCTCTACATCTCTGAAGCAAGGCTTAAATTGCAAATACAGCGTTCCTAAGGCATTTCTGAATCCAACTTTGGTTCCGGATATGTTATTTCTACAGTTCTTGTATATTATAAGGTGAATTATTTTCAAGATAATTTTGATAATATTGTTTATTCGGCTTATTAGTCGGTGATCGTTGCAGGTGTTAGATGTTGCTTTCTTTGGTATAGGTATAAAGGTTGAAGTTAGCCATTTTTGCAGTATAATGCCTGTATTACATATGTGGTTGAATAATCTGACAACTATGTCTAAGAATTCCTGGAGTCACTTAACAGCATACAGATTTCTGCACATATGTTATCGGGCCACGGTGCTTTATCTTCATTGACTTTAATGCATATTCTACTTCATTTTACATATTGATGCGCGCGTCATCATAAAGTTCGTTGATGTATTTGCTCCATAATTCTATTTTCCTATCAGTTTCGGTGGTTACGTTGCCATCCAAATCTGCCAGAACGTTAAGTTTTTATTTTAGTTTAGTTGTCATTTCCTTTATTTTCTTATGCACGTTTCTAGTATCGTGTTTTCGCTCGAGATCATCTATTTCTTGACATTTGGTACTAATCCAGTTTTCCTTTGCCTTCCTTATTTCATGTTTAATTTGGTTATCAATTTCTTTGTATTTACACATATCCCTGTTTTTATTTAGTCTCCTTTCATTCATCAAATTTAGAATTTCTTTTATCATCCAGTTTTTATGCTTCTTGTGTTCTCTGTGTAACTTTTCCTTGCATGTTGTTTTGATAACTTGAGCAAGTTCATCCCATCCTGTTTCCGATGGTGATGTCTTTAGTTGTGGGTGTTCTTCTGTGTACTTATCCATTGTGGTGTTTACTGCTTGTTTTATTTGGACATCTTTAAGTTTCTCTATATCCAATCCTTTTTCTGTTTTTACATTATGTGTTTTCTCAGTCTTACTTTTATTTTTGATATCACTGAAACATGATTTGATGACAAACTGCGGTATCGTGTATTTATCGTTAAGAAATCTATTTGATTCCTTACCACTTTCTCTATCGAGTCCATGGAAGATCTCCAAGTATCTAGCCTTCTGGGGGGGGGGATCTAAACCATGTGTTTGATATTACAAAGTTTTCCTCTTTACAGAATTGCACAAAACGATCGCCGCTTTCGTTCGTTTCCCCATTCCAAAATCCCCAACTATAACTAAATCTTTACCTTTTCCAATTTTGGCATTAAGATCCCCATGACATCATTTATATCGCTTTTCTTTAACTTCAACTTTCTGGTCATCCGTCCCTCCTGTAGACGCATACACTCGTACGGTGTTTAGGTCAAAAGGTTTTGCACTAATTTTTAGTAGGGCGACTCTGTCTGAGATAGGTACAAAATTCTTTACAAAAGATTTAAGGTGTTTTGATATAATAAATCCGATACGATTCCAATGATTAGGTTCATTATTGCCTGAATAGTATACACTGTGTTCTTGTATTACACAGTTATCTTCATTTGGCAGTCTTCTTGTATCAGCAAGTCCTATTGTATCGGTCTCTAGTCGATCCATATCTTGTATTATATTATGTACCTTTCCACTTTTAAACATACTCTGCATACTCTCCATGTGCCGATTCTTATTGTATTTCTTCTTAGGTTTAATTTATGTTCTTCACTTTCGGGTGGGTCCAAACTTTCTTCGCGGGTATTCTTTGCACCTCCTGACCATTTAAAATCTGCCGCGGACTAGGGGCCGTTTTATTTTGACTATGTGCCATGATTTGTTTTGTAGGGTTATTCTATATTCCTCCTCCTTCGAGGTCAATTTCTTGACCACAGAGCAAAAGAGTGCTCTTCCTGTGATATTGTTTCTGCCCAATACCCGCTAGTTTTGGTCCGCCTCGTGTACTTTGTTTCCCCGGTACCAACTATGTGAGTGATCATTCCCCAATCCGTCACCTGGGCAGGCACTCGATGGGGGACTAGCAACCCCACACGGGTAGACAAAACCGCAGCGGTGAAATATCTGAGCAACCATTAAACATTAGTGAACAAATCTTGTACGTCGGAATAACTGCATGTTGTAATGTAACAATAAATGATAAAGCTATAACGACATTCGGTAAATCGTTCAAGCCCTACGGGTTGGACGAAAAATTGTAGTGTCACTTTATATGCAATTGTATAATGATTGAATAAGATAAAATAATAAAACAATTACTATTTATTATTTACCCAGGCTAGCTCTTTAATACATGAACGTCATGTAATTATAACTTACATTCAAAATAAATTGTTGAATTTCGACAAATAACAATAATTCAATAATTCTGAATTTTATTTTCAGCAAGTTCAAAACTTATTTCAAATATTGAGTATTGATACTCTTATATGCTAATTCTAATATAAATCAACACCACCAAAGATCATTACTATTTAATATCGTTACTGAAGATGCAATGCGTTGACAATATGCCAACTGTAAATAAAATTAATTTAGTCTGTTTTCCCATATAAAGGTGTCACTCAAACCTAACTCTTCCAAATAAATTTCTTTTAAACTTAACTTTATGAATTTGTTTAATCTACTACCAGTAAACACAAATATCAATTCAGATGGGGTATGTTTATGTAACCGCAATACGAATTAATTAAAAAAATAATATTCTTTAATAAATTTTGACTGAAATCAATTAATAATTCGCTTCCTTGTCACTATGAACAACTGCATAAGGCATTACTTAATTAATTGACTCTGTGCTTAGTTCATAAACTGCCAAAGGAATAAGATTGCTGGTTTAAATATAAGTTCAGTCTGTGTGCATATTTCTGCACTTACTACGAAGAATCCAACTTGAATTTAGGTGACCATCACAAATTAAGAAATAAATTCTTAAAGATCATCAGTTTAAATGTAACAAATGCCACATATTTATTTATAAATTTTAGAAATACAATCTCGAACTACCAATGTCCCTGTAGCTATCTATCATAATCTATCCACAATGCAGTAAAAAATATTTCATCACAAAAAGAGTAAAATGGAATGGTTAAGTTCCAATATAGAAAAAGTAATTATAACAATAAATCTTTTTATACCATAATACTCAATTACATATTAGAACTCAACCATCCATTATTTATTCAATTGCTAAATAATTACACTTACACTATTTATCTCTAAGTGATATAATCCCTCTGATTATTGATCATACATTAATTGTTTCGAAAACCAAACAGCAGGTACATCCGATAGTCCAATATCGCTTTTATTTGGATTTTTTTCTTCAATAGCCGATTACTTATGTTAATAGACTATGATCGACAGCACTGTTAATAAAATTGTTCACACTTGTACTTAATTCAATGTAAGTTACGCACAAGTAACTGTTACTTATTTAATATTATGGGTCTCAATACCATATAACTTACATAAGTTTCGTACTGGTCCACAATACAATAAGATTTTATTTTCCTGAGATGCGTACTGATGGACACCTTATTAACAACAAAGTTAATTCACAGAGTTCTATTAATTAAAAAATTATTTCATTATGTCAAAATAATACTGTCATAATTACACGTTTCAGTATGCGTTTAAAAATTTAGCACACACATATTTATATCTTTAAAATGAATATCACTACATTTATCACTTTGGTCAGATACCTTTACATAACCCTTAGGCCCTTTTAAATTTTAGATATGATTACTAATAGGAAAAAGGAAAAGTCAACGTATTTCATTCCCTCCCCAAGGGGGAGGTCGGGCTGGTCGAGCTTCCCGAGATCCTTCAGCCACAATCATGGATTCCCAGCATACATACATACATTACGTATATATGCATGGTGGGATTAAGGATAGGTGTGGTCAGGATAGGATCGGAAGGAACGGAGTTAGGGTTCTGAGGGGGAAAATACTACCCTAGCATTCGCCTAAGTTGCCGCACATGGTGTGCATATACGCAGTGACCATGCCTTACTAATAGATTTAAATGTGCCTTATGTCAATTAATTGAAAAAATGAAAAAATTTCGAATTTTAAATTTTAAATAATTTAAAATTATTTGACAGAACTCAAAATAATACGCGATCGGATTTTCAACCTTCTAGCGTCAATGTTAAACGCTTAAATACTTCTTATCCTTCAATTTCTTTTATAGGTGTAGTAATATATCCAATTACCAATAACTAATCAAATTAGTACCTTTCTAGATGGTCTGGGTCATTTGTATATGCTTACCGTTTCATTTTATGCGTAAAACAACATGATTTTCTGAATAATTTGTTAAGAATAGTGTGAACTTCTCATTTAGTAAGTTTTATGTGATTTAGATATCCTAATATAATATACCATGATTTGTACACAATCAAAATCGATTACTACATCAATTTTATTTGATTTTGGATCAAATCCTACTGAATCCACCTTAAAACGTAGTCTCTGTCGAACTTACTTCCGCAAAAATAACATAGTAGGTAACAGTTATGTGTAAAGTTAATATGCAATTTGTATCTAATTTTAAATTAATTGTATTGACAAGTGCGGCCTCTACATCTAACTTCCAAACTAAGACAAAAGGTGAGTAATGATGGTTCGTTACCTTTCACAAATTATGAATTGAATGTTAAGCACATTATAAATACTAATTTATACTTTGTTTAAAATTCATTTAATAGTTTTGGATGATAATTCGTAATTTATTTTAGACTAGAATATATAATTCATGTTATATTAATACAAAAGGTTTTAATACATTTGTTATTCATTTTCAACCCCTTCAATTAACGTGATACAATGTATCAACATTATTATGACTTGTTATTATCACTTTTTTTATTCCTGATAATTTCGGAGATTTACCACCTCACCATGTGCGAAATAAATTGGAAAAAAACACAGAATGCAGCACTACTATAACCCTTAGGTTTTTGTGGTGAAACAATGCTTTCATTCCTTCCACTTCCGCATTAGTAAAATATCATGAGAAAATTTTGGGGGTCGAGGTTTATTAAATTTATTTAATGTATATAAAGCTCAAATAATTTGATTAAGAAATTATTTTAACTGTTTGGATAATTCCTTTGGTAAAACTCATTACCTTAATAAAAAATTTTTGGTACTTAACAAAAGAGAGTTGGACTGTGAACCAAAATTAAACTTTGAAATTCATTGGAAAAATAAGACATTACATGTCAAGCATCCCACACTTTTAGATTCCACACAAAATTGATAAGGAGATGTCAGTAGACTAGTTGAAAAAGGTACATTGTATTTTAAAACAGAGGGATTCATGTGTGCTATTCAAGATGGTGTAATAAATACGAATAATTACAAAAAGCACATTGATTAATGTTTCAGACTCTTGTAGAAAATGCAATGTACCTTTTGAAACCATAGAACATATAATAGCTGGATGTTCCTCGTTGGCTTCTACTGATTATCTTCACAGACATAACCAAATTTGTAAGATATTACACCAACAATTGGCAGTTAAATGCAATTTTCTTGATAATGTTAGGCCTTATTATGTTTACACTCCCGAATCCTTATTAGAAAACAAAAATGATGTGTTATATTGGGACAGAATCGTACTTACTGATCGGGAGATTGGACATAATAGACCTGCCCTTATTCTTATAAATAAGCCACATAAACATGCATTCATCATCGATGTCGCCATACCATTAAGAAAAAGTGTTATATCTACTGCAGCCGAAAAACCTCACAAGTATGAGATAATGGTGATAGTTGATGAGTTACTAAAATATCTTTGATTCCAATTGTTCTATCTGTCACAGGTGTAGTATTTAACAAATTCATAATCCACTTGTCTAAATTAGCACTAAATTCTAGTTTATTTCCCATATTACAACGTACTGTAATTTTAGAAACATGCCACATTGTGAGAAAATTTTTAGATAATATAAATTCTCGTAGGTTATATCCCAAGACCTATGAATTTTGTCGGTTAAAACTAGAGCAGCTTTTTTTTTTAATTTGTTTAGAAAATATTTGAGACTGAATAATTCACATTAGGAGCCCGAGACCGGAAGTAGAGGGCTTATACTTAACAATATTTAGTAAGAACACTGAACATAGCCGCCCCCATGGAAAACATAAAGGTTTTACATTAATATAGTCAAGTTAAACAAGTAAAAATTAAAGGGCTAAACAGAAGACAAATATACAATTTCTTATAATTAAATAACATAGTGAGATTGTATCAACTAACAAAATTAACGATTCTCTAAATCAGTAAATTAATAAATAATTTATCACTGTGCGAAGAGGTTATCTTCAATAGGCAGCTCACAAAGTTTAGTAACGGCATGACGTACGTTGTCCTGTTTACTGGTTTTTAAAATAACTACACAAATAATACTATCGTGTCCAGGAAGAATCACAGTAACTCGACCGATGTGCCAATGTAATGGTGGCTGATTATCTTCTTGTATTAATACCATCATGCCTAATTTTCACTTTCATTGATTTCCATTTAGATTTAATTTGCATGGTGTTTAAATATTTTGCGGACCAACAATTCCAAATATGTTGACCATCAGTGATATTTGGCTCAGGAAATGCATTTAATGCATGGCCAATTAAGAAATGATCTGGAGTAAAGGCTTCAATGTCATAAGGAAGTTATGGGGCGTGAATTTAGTACCGCCTCATTATTCACTAATAATGTGTATATTTGTTCAAACGTCTTATGAGTATTTGCTAACATTTTATTAAGAAGATTTTTAGCTAATTTAATCGCTGCCTCCCAAATTCCTTCAAAATGTGGAGAATGAGGTGGTATAAAATGCCATTTAATACCTAAACTGGCTGAATACTCATGTAAATTTTTATTTTCTTTATTATAAAAGACTGATACTAACTCTCTTAATTCTCTTTGTGCGCCCTTAAAATTAGTTACATTATCACAATGGATATCAGTAACTCTACCACGTCTTGCTATAAAACGTTTTAAAGCATCTATGAAAGCAGCGCTAGTTAGATCACTTACAAGCTCTATATGTACAACTTTAGTAACTAGACAAAGAAAAAGGGAAATGTATGCTTTAGTTAATGTCTTTGAACGAAAATTATTATATTTTAAATAAAATTGGACCCGCAAAATCCACACCAATTTTTAGAAATGAGCGACATGCTTCAACTCTAACACTCGGAAGTTGGCCCATGGGTTGATATATTTTTTGTGGATTTGTTCGAAAGCATTGAAAACATGGTGTATAATTTGGCGTACTAAGCAGCGACCTGATAATGGCCAGTAGTATTGACGTACAAATGCTAAAGTGGCTTGCTGTCCTGCATGTAGCTTCGATTCATGGATTTGTCGTATTAAATTTTGTTATAATATGTTTCGCTGGAAGTAGTATAGGATGTTTAGTATCAAAAGGAAGAGGTGAATTTTATAAGCGACCACCAACTCGTAATAAGCCGATTTTATCAAGCAATGGGCTTAACACATAAAGATTACTGGAAGTAACTACTTGACCCGTTTTACGTAATGTGTTGATATCGTAAGCAAACTCACGATCTTGTATGGATTTTAAAATTAAATTATTTGCAAAGTTAACTCAGAAAGAGATAAGCGATCCACATTCTTCGAACGCGGATTTTTCGAATTATGGACAAAACGTATACAATATGCAATTACTAGTTGCAATTTAACAAATTTTGAAAATTTGGTAAAACCGGTAATTCTTGAGTTATAATTACAACAAAACTGTAAATCTTTCGGATATATCAATAGTATTTGTCACTGGTTCGATTGTGCATTCAATGTGCATTCCTTCAATTCCACACCACCACAAATTTGAATTTATTAGATTTGTTGGAGTAACACCGCGAGATAATAAGTCTACTGGATTATCTTTACTCTTTACATGATGCCAACAAATAATATCTGTTAAGCTTTGGATTTCTACTGCTCTCTATTGGATACGAAAATTTTCTAGTTGTTTGGATTTGCCTTCAACCAAGACAGAACTATAGTTGAGTCTGTCCAATAATGAAAGCTCTGAGTTTGTGTATATAAAGATATTTTGATTTTTTCCATTAATTTGGCTAATAGCACTGCACCACATAATTCAATGAGAGGAATAGTTAAAGATTTCAATGGAGCAACACGTGATTTAGAGAAAATTAAATTTGAAGTTGATGTGTCATCACTCATCAGCGTGGATAGTGCGCAAGTACAGACATGAACCATACGCAGCCTGAGAGGCATTACAAAAGCCATGTAATCCATATAAACAACCTTCTTCGTATTTATTGATTAGTTTTCTTTGTATTTTTAACTACTTTAGTAAATAGAGCTGCGCTGCAAATTCACTACATTTAATCGTAATATCTTTGGGAAGTGCAACATTCCAATTTAAATTTAACGCCCAAATTTTCTGTAAGATGATTATTGTATTAATAATTACGGGATTGATTTAATAACCCCAGTGGGTCAAATAATTGAGCGATTGTTGATAGAACAGCCCGTTTTGTGATAACTTTCGTTTCAGAAGTTTTAATAGTGTAACCTAATGTATCATTATTCACATCCCAAATTAGTCCTAATAATTTAGCTACAGATTCTTTATTTAAAATTACTTGATCATTATTATTTTCATTTATATTTGATAATAATTTGTTATCATTAAATGCCCATTTTCGTAATTCAAAACCACCCTTAACGAATGCGTTGATTAATTGCCTCAGTTATTCGACTGCTTCTATAAAGTTATTTGAACCTGATAAAAGGTCATCGACATAAAAATGTTTTAAATTGCATCACTTGCTAGAGGAAATTCGTTTTGTTCGTAGAACACTAATTGTTGCAAACTACGAATTGCTAAAAATGCATCGGAAGTGACAGTATTAAGAGTGAAAGTTTTGATTGGTTCCGATTGATTGTTTCTCCAAAAGATTCTTTGAAATGATCGATCTTCAGGATCCTTTACATTTCTGCCAAATCAATGGAGAATGCGTATTTAATTTAAATTAAATTATCTTGAATCTCGGACCTACTAAAATTGTATCATTTAAACTTATTCCAGCACTAGTTTTCATGGAACCATAAAAAACCACGCATAATCGTGTAGTAATACTAGATTCTTTTAGGACTGCATGATGCGCTAAATAAATACTCGCTTCTTCAGCGATATTGAGATCGGTAGGTGCAACTTCAGACATATGACCCAATTCTAGATATTCTCTCATGAAATTTGAATATTCAATATAAATAGTGTTTTTTTTTATTAATTTTCTTTCTAATGAATAGAAACGTTTCAAACTTTGATCATGTGACTTACACAAGTAGGTGCTTCGTTTTGAAAGGAACAATAAATCGACCGGAATTATCACGTGTATGAGTGTCAACAAATGACTTTTCACATGACAGGTGATCTGGTTTAAATATATATCGTAACTTGCACTGTCATCGATTTCTCAAAAACATCTGAGATGGTTATCAATTGATTTTACCGATAAATTACAAAGATTATTTTCACATTGAACTTGGTTGTGCGAAATAGTTCCGCTGATCACCCACCCTAACTTGGTTTGATATAAATAAGGTCCAATATCATTTATTTTAAGTGGACTTGGAAGCATAATGTCCCAAAATAATTGCGCCCCAATTAATAAATCTATTTGAGACCTCTTATTAAACAATGGATCAGCTAATTGTATATTTTGAGGACTATTCACTAAATTAATATCAAACGTCACTAAAGGCAGATTTGCAGTTATCGTATTTAAAACTAAACAAGAACAAATTGTAGCAAAATTACTAATATATGATTTTAGGTGAACGTCAACGATGTTATTTATCTGCGATAATGGTGTATTAATGCCTGTGATTGACATTGAAATATTTTTATACTTTAATCCGAGATTTTTACAAGCAGCTAATGTTATAAAATTTGATTGACTGCCCATGTCAAGTAAAGCTCTGATTACATAGAATTTATTATTGCTACCACACACCTTTACTAATGCAGTAGATAATAAAACCTCAGTAGTTTAATTAATTTGAGAGTAATTACTAACACTATTAGTAGGAGTATCTTTTAAAACATTATCGTTAGGATTTAATAGGACTGTAGCACCATGCAATAACGTATGGTGTTCTTGTTTACATTCCTTACATAACAGGACTAATTTGCAATTTTCATGTACATGATTATTTCTCAAACAATTGACACATGCCTTTGTATTTCATTTAGACGTACATCAATAGGAAGTTTCATTAATTCTGAATACAGATAATGTTCCTGTTAGCATATATTACAAGATACCTTACGGGTCTTAGTGATTACATGCAATGTTGATTTGTTCAATTTTTGAACTGATTTAACCTTGTTAATGGACATATAATCATAAGTTAGATAAAAATTGATTAACTTTCCCAAGTAAAGTTTCTAATAATTGACATTTTTTGATAAGAAAATCAGTTAATTCTTTAAATGTAGGCACAACCTAATTTGCTTGTTACATTTTCTATCAATAATAAATCCCAATACTCTATAGATTGATTTAAGTTTTTAATAACTTTAAGTTCAAATTGCATACATTTAAGATATTCCTTAAAAATTCAGCAGAGTTTAAATTGCATAGAGCATGTACGTGATTTTTCATAATGAGATGTTTATTCTCATACCGTTGTTGAAGTAAATCAATTTCTATTAATTAATTAGATTCTGACATTCCCAAATCTTGTATTAAAGAGACTGGTTCGCCTTTTAAGCAACATTTGAGATAATGTAATTTTTGAGTATTACTGAGTTTGTTATCATTATGAATTAATAAACTACATGTTTCAAAAAAGACATCCAATTCTGGTAATGACCAGAAAATTGAGATAAACTTAACCGTAGTAATTGAATAGTCTTTAATTGTGAATAGTCCTCAAAGGAGGTTAAATTACTAATATTTTTAAAATTAATATTCTGATTATGTGTTTCGATGAATTCCTCGACAGTTGACATAAGCTCAAAAAGATCAAAAATATCGCCCTCATCTCTTTGATAATGTGAATCGTCTAATCTTCTATTTTATTTTGAATTAGCTTAAACTCATCCCACTGTTTCTCAAATTTTGATAGACGTATCAAATTACTATTGTCATTAAGAGAATCGCAATAAGTTTGAAATTTAGTAGCAGCGGTCCCTAATTAAGCTTTTAAGTTCATCAGCCATTTTAAGTAATATAACACTTGAAAATGAATTAGAATTAGATTAAGATTGTATACACTATTTGAGACAAGCTGGAATTAAATACAGCAGAAAATAGTAAGGAATATCTGACCTTAACTCCAATGCCACGATGTCAATTATAAACGTGGATTTAATTAATATCCATAGTCTACTAATCGATCCGTAGCTCGATTGGACCAATATTTTGATGTTTAATATACAATTAGAAGCACGATATTTTTCAAAATTTAATTTTAAAAATAATTACAACTTATTATCAATTCAATTCAAAAAAATATATTAACTTATAACAACTTTTTTTTACCTTGGTGACAACATCTCTCGTAACCTAGCAACATACTTAATACTATTTAGTAAGAACACTGAACACAGACTGTCAAAAAAGTAAACAAAAATTTAATCGATGAATAAAATCATACTAGGAAACATTTAATGTAAAAACGCTCTGATTGGTCCAATTGAGGAAAGTGGCATGCTGTGATTGGTTGTTGTTAGACGTAGTAAATAATCAGTTATAATGTTATAGTATATTGAGTATCAAGAACAGTAAGGCACGTTTATCGGTCGATAAACCCTTAATGTTCGTGATGCTGCTCATACTGTTTTTTGCGCGATTGTATTAAATTTACCACAATTGAAATTATTTAATTTCTACTAAATAAACGAAAAGTCACAAGTGACATTTTAAATAGAAATGTCCAAATTTTTTGTCCTTATTGTTGTGAAATATAGTACCTATATATCATTTTACGTTGGTAAGTAAAAGACCTCGGTAAGTAAAATTTTACCGACGAGTTGGGCCTTGCAACCAGTAAACATATCCTACTGTCTTGGAAACAGATATGGTAAATAAACGAAAAAGCTCAATCGTGCAAAAATGTATATTTGTTAGTAGTAGAATTATTAATATTAATATGTATACATCTAATGTAAACAATGTTTTGTAAAACATAATGGTTGGATTTAATCCCCCATTATATTCTCATACCACTGTATGTGTGATAACAATAAATAATAATAATAATAATGATTTATTACTAGGGCTAGGATTTGTATGCACTTAAAAATGCCAAAATACGCATGCACTTATGCACTATAAAATGCTGAAATATGCACTTAAATATGCTCTTAAAATTGGAGATATATGCATTAAAAGCAATATTTTATAGAAAATATGCGTTTTGCAGTTCGGAAAAAGAAATCAAAAAATAAAAATAATCACATTAATTTATTTTATTTATAAAAGATAATACAACTTTACAAAATAAATTTAGCCTATATATTAAATGAATTACTATTTACAATTATATACATTTTTAAATTATCAAAAGTAAAACTTTGTCGATTGTCTGTAAAAATATTTTTATACTTGGAAAAACTCCTTTCAACATCGCAAGATGTAACTGGAGCGTATTTATAATTGTTCAATTGGACTATACTATATTCTCTCAGTTCATCTGCGATAGTAACTTGACCAGTTATTGCGTCATCTATTTTTCTAATTAATGCAAAATCTACATTTTTCTCTAAAGGATATTTAATTTTTTTTATGTACTGCAAGGCCCTTTGGATCTTTAACTTTAGCAAGAGAGGTACTAATATTATCTACCAGATTAATACTTTCTGAAATTGAATAACCTTGTCTTTCTAATAAAGTAATTGTTTTTGACAAACAAACAAAATTTGAAAAAACAAACAGCAGTTCTTCTTTAATTCCTTTCGCATTAACTGCGTCTTGTGCATTTTGTATACAAAGTGCATCATCTTTGTTAAATATGTTGACAATTTCTTTAATTGTATCAAAATAATTTGAATAATATTCTGCTGCAGGCAGCCAGGTACCCCATCTTGTTATTACAGGGTCTGGGGGCAATGTTATTTGGTGTGCTATTTCCTTAAATACGATGTGGAGCTTTACAAAAGACTTTCTTAACCTTTGAAATTAAATTATTCACTTTTGGATGTACTTCCCGCACTTTTTCCGCGACTCTGTGTAATCCATGTGCCAGGCAAGTGAGATGAATCATCTTCGAGTATAAGAATTGAAGGCCTGCTCCAGCCTTGAGCATGTAAGGTGCTACATCAGTAACAAAAAGGAGCCATGGAATCATTAAACAATTTTGCAATTTCCGAATTATTTGAATTTTCAAAAACATCCATGGTTAAAAGATATGAACTGGTATTAGCCTCTCCAGTTAAAATGCCTATTATAACGTTAGCAACGTATCTGAAAATAAATTTTTACTAGAACAAATCTTTAATTGCAACAACAAACTTAAATCATTATTTAAAGAACAATACATTTTAAAAACGAGTATGGGTGAAATTCGACAAAGAAATATTCTTGATTTCGTAAAACCTTCGTATTAGTACATCAGCCATTTAATCTAACAAAACAATAATTAAGTTTCTACGTACCTGCCAAGGCTGTCTGTAGCTTCATCAATTGAAACCCAAATATAATTGTCACCTATAGCTCTTCTAATTAATTGGATGGTACATGTTAGGTAAGTAATTTTTTCTAACAGTAGATTCATCAGACATAGGGGTTTTTGAAATTTCTTCTGAAAAATTTCGAAATACGGGGTGGTTAATCTTGCTTAATGGAATGTCCGCAGCTACTAACGCACTACACAGTTTTTTTATTAAATTCAGCAGATTTATTACTAGCACTACTTAAATTATTAAGACATCCCGGCAACAGAGACTGTTTTTTAGTTTTTAAACCCACACACTTTTGGTGTTTTAATGTGTTAAGGTGTTGTGTTACTTGAAACCGCTTGTTTGCCCTGACTTTATCCTCACACACTGTACAAAATAATATTTTATCGTCGGTGGTAACAACCTCGAATTCGCGAACGTAACTTCGCAGAGTTACAGAAACGGATCGCTTTTCTTTTCCCATCCTTAGGACACAAAGTTCTGAACTCAACTATGTAAATTACAATAACAAGTACAACAGTTACAGGCAGGTAGTATGTTCCAAGAAATATTTATGAAAGCTGTATACCTACCCAAAAGGTATAATCCTCCAGTTATTAACAATAGGAAAATAGCATACTTAATACTCAGAGGATGGATAATCTGTAAATACTTCCGACTGTAAAAATAAATCCTCTTGGTAAGTCCCATGTTAAAAATAAACACAAAATAAATTTTAAAAGAAGAATTTTTTAAATAGTGATTTTTAAATCACATGCAAAAGTAACTGTAAAATGCAAAAACGCGAGCAAAAACATACAAAATATGCACTAACATTAAAATAGTACGAAATATGCATGCATTTAGAAAAATCATTAAAATATGCATTTATATGCACTTTCAAATTCACATATGTGGTGCACATATTCATAAAACATGTTTATACTTCACTTTGCATATGATTACTGTACGCAAAAAAACATGCAAATGCATAGAAATCCTAGCCCTATTTATTACTGTTAAAATTTGAGATCACAGTTTAAAAATTCAGAAGGCGTTCTGAAGCAGAAAATGCTTTGTCTTTATTTTATACTTTAAAATAGCAAAATTTCTTTTCTCTATTGGCAAAGTATTATAAAATAATACACTTAAATAGGTTGGGCCATTTTGGAATTTTGATGCCCTGTACTGTTTTTTGCAGATTCTCTTGTATTGTAGTTATGGATTTCGTTTAGTTTTTTAAAAGAGTGAATATTTTTTTTACATACATTAGACATTTAAAAATAAATATACAGCGTAACGTCATAATACCTGTATTTACAAGGAGGTTTTTGGTACCTGCTTTATATGGTAAGTTAGTTACAATATTTTATTACCAAAATTATTAGATTACTGCTGCTCGAGTGCCCCTATACAAGACTAGCGTAAGAAATAAGCGAGTGACATAAAGCAAAATATGTTATTATAAGCACTTCTGAAGAAACAGAGTTTTGTAAATTACATAACGTATATGTAAATACTTTGCTTTAGGTGTCACTTCATGAGTAGGACTTGTCCAATTTAGCTTTACAACTAAATGAACTCCTAAAAATTTTACAACATCTGGGTTAATATTCTCGATACTATATGTTATATTATAATTTCAGGTATTCGATCTATTTTAAATTAATCCTTTAAAGCTACTTAAGCTTTCGTTTATTGATTATAAACTTCTTCAGGAGCTATAAATTGTTAACAATTGAACATAAGATAATAATAACAAAAAGGGAAACTGCTAATGAATTTATATAATGTGAATTAATAACATTAAAATTAAGAAAATTTAAAATTAAATATGGACATTAGTGAAAAATCAAAATTTTTTTTGAAATTAGCTTTGTTGATTATTAGTACCTAAAGAAATTAAAAAAGAATAAATTTTGTTTAAATTACCATTATAAAATTTTGTATTAATATTTTTTTTTTAATTTCTACCATCTCTTATGTAAGTTCTTTTCTAAACGTAAAATTTGTATGTTCTAAAATCAACGAAATGTTTATTTTTAATAACATGTTAATGCACAAGAATTTTCTCTAAGTAACTTAAAGTCACTTTTATGTTTAGCCAGTCTTTGTTTTAGTAAATTTTTTGTTTGTCCAATATAATGTTTATTGCAACCAAAACAAGAAATTTTGTATACAACATTAGAAGAAAATACTATTGAATCCCTATCTTTTAATTTTGTGTAAAGTATTTTTAACGGTTTCACATTTTTTTGTGCTATTATTTTTTCGGTAGACGCCTTCGATTCCATTTCG
The DNA here is from genome assembly GCA_036346205.1 of Vesta saturnalis. Classification (NCBI taxonomy): domain Eukaryota; kingdom Metazoa; phylum Arthropoda; class Insecta; order Coleoptera; family Lampyridae; genus Vesta; species Vesta saturnalis. Next base: position 1,415,473 of record JARFJB010000772.1, on the reverse strand, counting down.
TTAACTTATCGGAGGACAAGTATTGTATCATCAGCAAACAGAATTTGATTTGATTGAGACATTTTGGAAATTGTTTATATAAACCAAAAAAGTATTGGTTCCAGAATGATACCTTGTGGGAGACTTATTGTTCTTGAAAGTGTTTTTGGAAGAACCATTAAAATTGACTAATTATTGAAATCTGTTGGAAATGTAAGAATTGATAAGGTTAATGCTGGTTTGGTAAAAATTATACGCTTTCAGTTTGTCGATCAGTAAATTAGGTGTGACAGAATCGAAGAGTTTACTAAGGTCTAAGAATAGTGACATTGACATTCTCAAAGCACGTTATTACGAAATTCGTAAAATCTATTATCGCTTCAGTGGTGATCCTGTTTTTACGGAACCCATACTGTTGTTTATTAAATGGTTGGTTTTTTCAAAATAATTTCTAATTTGTACAGCAAGTGTTTTTTTCAACAACTATAGAAAAGGTGGGTAAAACAGATATGTGTCTATAATTACATAGAATATCTTTTTCTCCCTTCTTATGAAGAGGGGTCATTAGTGCGGTTTTTAATTGATTTGGAGAGTAGCATTCTTTTATACGTAGGTTGACTATTTAGTTAGTGGCAATACTAATGTGAACAAAGTTAATTTTAGTAAATAAGTAGAAAAACCGTCAACGTCCTTAGATTTACTAGTTTTAAGTGATTTAACAACGTCTCGAGCATGGCTACAGCTAACTGGAATAAATTTAAACTCTGCCACTACATGCCACCTTATTCCGTTGTCAGGTTGAGAATTTATTTTAACAGGCAGGTTTTGAACAATACCTATAAAATATTCATTAAAGTTGTCAGCGGAGATGCTGTACTTTCAATTATGAGATATCGCTTGTCTGTTTGTATTGGAATTTTGGAATTAACTACTTTCCAAAGAGCTTTCCTTCGATTGGTAGAACTACTGCTTCAATGGCAGTATTAGTTGTACTGCAAAAACCAATCTTGGGGATGAAGTATTTAAACGTTTACAAATTAAGTGACTAATGTGAGTTGAAAATTGTTACATAAAACTTTTCCAAAATTTAAGAAGTGTTTAAACTGATTTATAATAAACAACTATCGTTGTATTAAACCCGCGCTATTAAAAAGAATATTATATAACTAAATAACGGTGTGTTTAGCTTAGTAAATTGAAGGTGACAGTATTGTACATTAGTAACACAGAGTTAAATGTATGTGCGTTTATTAACAACACTTAATCGACCGTTTATAGACAATTAAGAATTAGTGATCGAGTGTAATTAAAATAATCTGTAACAGACATTTTTTAGAAGAGCATTCAGTAAATCAAAATGCCCAATTTTCACACGCGTTTAAAGGCGTGAATGAAAACGGACATTTAAATCAGCGTACAGTGCAACAGCTTGTGTTAAAGCCTCGTAAAGGCTGGTTATTAGTGTATATGTATACTCAGGATTACTTAAAGAAAATCAATCCCATTGGATAGGACATTACACCGGATAAGGGAGTACGGAATTTATTATTTATTCATTTATTATTATTTATTGAGTAGAAGTTTCAGATTTAAATCACAGCGATTCATTCATATTTGCGAACGTTTAAATACATTTTAATGAGAAACATTCAAACAGTATTTGAGAAGATATATGATTCATAGTTACGTTTTTAATTTTTAAGATACGAATTAATGTTTTTGTGGTTAAAAATTAATAGACTGACTTAATATTTTTCCAAATTAGGCGATATTTATTTATTTCATAATTTTTATGACAATTATAAATACCAGTTTATTCGTATACGAGGGAAAATTAGGAATTATTCAGACAACGGGTGTGATCAATAAGTTGGCGACAACGTATATGTTTAAAAATTTGATTGAGGTTTAGATAATTGTATTTTTAATATCAATTGGACTTAAATATTTTCAAAATTGAAGGTTTGTTATTTAAGATTACTGAGACGAAATTTACGGTACTCTTTTAAAGTGAAAGGGTATTGTACGAATTGAATGTTTCAATTTGAATTATATATGAAACTATCGAGTAGGCTACAATTATATCTTCCACAGTCAGGTAGGATTAGGTTAATAACTCGCCGAGGACTACGTATTTCCGAGATATTTTAGATTGTGGTGCCGCCTAGTGGCTATTTTTCCCGGATTAAACGTTGCTATTTATTGTTTTATAAATTTCAACCATGTTGCGTCTTATATTGAACCCATCCATTTCCACTGTTAGCTTGGCAATACGCTTACCTTGGTAAGCCTTCCCGACGCCTAGTACGGATTGATCGTGAAACAAGCCTAATTTACAGAAGGTATAATCGAAATAATAGATTGCGGAGATGAAGGTAACTTTTATCTTACTGGACAAATGATTTGTCACAAATGTAGATTCTGGACAGACAGACTTTTTTGACATTTCTTAAATCCGGAGACCTCAAAATGAATATTTCCGGTCTCAGTTCAATTCCAATATTTTTGACCAATTACAATAACTTCCCCTTTATGTGGAGAAAAAAAATTGGTGCTGGCCAAATTTAACATTTGGTCTAGAAGGATTCAGGAAAAAAAAAATTAAGTATGATAAATGTAACTCTTGAAAGAACAACAAAACATACACAACATTGTAATTATTTTGTTACTCAAAATATCTTATTTATTGTAGAAATTGTGGATAGGAACATCAACGTCACAGCAACAATTGAATTTGTAAAATACATCAAGTTTTCTACAAATTGTGTTATTTCACGTAGTATTTGGCGTTTTCCTTTGCATCACAAACTTAAAACTGTTTCGCAGTGTTACATTTCAGTAAGTTACCTAGATTTCAATACATAATAATAAATATAATGCAAATTTCAGATAATTTAGAATTGCAACCGTAAAGCTTTCGGAACTTTTTTGAATTGTTATGTGTCATAAAAGTAGAAGTAAACTACCACAAAAACCTTAGCAAGTTATACTTTATGTCCAGGCATGCATCTTTGCTCATTAAATTTTTGATGCCAACCTTATTTTTCCAATGGATTAATTCAGATATAAAAGTAGAGCATATATCGTGGTGTTGATCGTAAAGCACGTTTCGTTCAGCGTGACTTGAGCAGAAACTACATTTTATAGACGATAACAATGTTTCACTTGTATTGGTTTTATTTTACTGTCTGCTAGAAATCTGTTCACTTCAAGTAACCATACGGTAAAGCAAACGTACTTTACTTTTACTATCTACATAAGCTTCTACAAACTCTTTATGCAATCACTAAAAGATATTGATGCTTTAAAACTTCTTTAGTTATATATTGTAACATATACGATAAAATATACCACGTAATTTACCTTTATGAATCTTAAAGTAACGTTTATCACCATTACAGACTTTTTGTTTCAAAAACCAAAAATTTATTAATAATGTTCCTATCTGTACAAGCACGCACAACTAAACAATGTTCCAACAATCCAAATGGAAACATATGTAGTGCTCCATACATCATGTAATGAATGTAATTAACTTACTTCTCACCAACAAATATTGTTAATCAGAAATACAGATAAACTTTATATGAAGGTCGTTAAAATTACACTTACGAATCAACAACTGATAAGACTGAATAAAAGAACAATTACATTTATCTTAATTCAACTATTTCATTAATTTATGATCATTTACTAAACGATTTTTAGATTAATTCTATCTTTTTAAGTTACTTGTATAAGCACGGCACTTTTTTTGTTTGAAGCTTTTTGTTAAAATATTTAACATATCAATGATTTCACATAAAAATTTTATGTTAAAGATAAACTCAATTCATGATATGGGGACTGGAAAATATGTAAGATGCTTGTTCTTTTACGCTACCTTTTTGTAAAACCGAAATATGCGGTCTTTTTTACTTTTATCCTTTACAACGACTTCGTGGACGAATACATTCACGTAGCAACATTTGGGCGTTTCATCATGTCTGAGATAAGATTATTATGTTGTCGTGAAAAAAGTGCTACAGAAATTATAAGATAACTAGAGAATACATGGAATTTGCTGAACTAAACACAGTAATATAAATATCAGGTGTGGAATCTTCTAACCTACAAAATGGAAATTAAATAATTTTAATTTTCTTAGGATAATTATGCAATCTCTTTTATAAGAAGTTCATTACGAAAATAGGCAACACTGTAAAGGCAAAACAATAATCTATGTCAAACAGATGTTTAAAACTTCATGACAGACAGGGGTCAATAGACATTCTATATGCTAACTTACATTAAAAGAAATGAAACAATTTGTAACATCCATTATTTCGGATAGCAGATAGCTATTACAATCATTTGGTTATTGCTGTTTCTATTATTTTCTCATTTAACATTGTTTTAATATGCTATTTTCCTAAATTAGGTAAACCATTTAATATTTAAAATGGTTGATGGTCACTCATACTTTTCACTATTAAGAACCACTGGATTACGGTTGTTAACAATTACAAGTTTCCAGTTATTAAGTGCATAAAAAGAACGTTTTTCTTTCCTTTTCTTCAACAAGTGGGTGCAGGACACATTTTAATTCCTACAGGTATCTAATAATCTTCTGGATGTGATTAATCCATCCGCTAGGGTCGGATTTATATTTATTCCTCATTATGCGAAATGATTAATTAGTATTACTTATTTGCTACGCATCGTGTGAATTTGAAGGTCAATTGTCAGGTATGCTTTGCTTCCTTTTTTTTCTATTATAAAACTTTCTTTACTTTTAGCCGTCAACACCACAGTTTTCTCATAATTACCAACTTTAAGGAAAATACACATTTCGATACCTATAATCATAAATTTGGGTTACGAACATAACCGTTTCTCCCGAAATTCTATTGTGTGAACAGGTCTTATTGTACAGGGTATTTCAAACTCGACACCCAATGCCTAGGAAAACCCAAGGAAAAATAATATTAAAAAATCTGAAGTGGGGAATAAAAATCCGAAAAAGTAAGCTCCATGTTTCTGTAAAAAGTAAATTTTTAACAGTTACGGAAAAATGAGTAACGACGTCATCAAATAAAATTTTCCCAGAAAAGTACCTATATTTGTCTAGTTTTGTAAAACCTATATTTTTCTTTTCTTTTTTTGTTGAAATTTTTTTTCTCTATCTATTATATATATATATATATATATATATATATATATATATATGAGATTTTCCCAGCCGCTATCACATTAATCAAGTAAACCATGTGAATTATTTTGTTCACATCTGCCAATGTAAATGTCTATGATATTTAAATAAAATAAAAAAAAGCACATATAAATACAAAAGAATATCAATTATACTTAAGAATATCAAAACTGTTGAATAAATAATAAACATTTACAATAGATTTTCAATATGATTACCACCTACTCTTGAACATAAATCCAATCTAGCTCTCCTTATCGTATCACCAGTAATATTGTTACATGCAATATTGATTTTTTGTTTTAAATGTTCAACATTCAACAAAAAAAATCTAGCGGACTAAGGTCTGGAGACTTTGCCTGCCAAAGCGTTTGTCCATTTATACCAACCCACATATCTCCAAAGGTATTGTCTAAATATTATTACAATTTGCGTTTTATGTGGGGAGCTCCGACATGTTGAAACGAAAGATACCTTCTTAACTGCAATGGTATGTTTTCAAGCAACTCTGTACGTTCTTGTTCCAGAAATACAAAATAAGTGTGACTGTCTAATACTCTGGTCCAACCAAATGTCTTCCAATGAGGTCACACCATACATTTATACCGAAGTAGCCTTGATTTTCTATTTTATTTACCTAATGTGGATTTTCCACTGACCAGTAGTGTGAATTTTTCCTATTTGGCTGTCCATTGCTGACAAAGCGACTTTCGTCGGTCCAAAGTGTATGTAGAAAAATTCTATGATCGTCAATTTCTTGGTGAACGGCTATTTGAGCAATGAAATTGAGCCCCCTTTCCATATGCGCATGTGTCAGTTGCTCCAAATTATGTAGTTTATAATCATGATACCCATTTAATTTTAAAATCCGTTGGACCGAGGTTAGTTTTAAATTCAAAGTTCTGCAAGCTTCTCGAATTGAATTTCTTGGGTTCCTCGCAACCTGCTCTAACACTTGATACGCTGTGTTCATTACTTATACTTGGCATACTTGCTCTCCCTTTTTGAGAAAATGCATCCCCATTTCTTCTTAAATTTTGCTCCAACCGAGCAAAAATTTTGCGATATGGAATGAGCAGATTGAGATACTTTTCTCTGTATAGTTGAACAGCCCTCACAGCATTCTTTTGGGCTTCACCATATATCAGTAACATATCTACCTTTTCATTGTGTGTAGTCATTGTTACCATTAAAACTATAGATGTTATTATATTGTCTTTGATAATGCAATAATAATTATTAAATGATACATACACATACTCTCTGACAAAAAACTATAGATGTTATATAATTATATTGTCTTTGATGTTGCAATAATAATTATTGAATGATACATACACATACTCTCTAACAAATACAGACAGTTACAGAATGTGTGCTGGTAAGGGCCTGCTTGATAAAGTTGCTATAGATAATGATTTTATATGGGCTTATATCTTTTAAACGGTAAAGAATAGGTGGCAATCACATTGAAAACGTATTTTAAATGTTTATTATTTATTCAACAGTTTTGATATTTTTAAATATAATTGATGTTCTTTTGTATTTATATGTGCCTGTTTTTTTATTTTTTTTTAATATCATAAGACATTTAAGTTGGCAAATGTGAACAAAATAATTCACATGGTTTACTTGATTACATTGATAGCGGCTGGAGAAATATCATATAGATCTTGTCAATCTAATGTGATTTTTGAGTAATAATTTTTTTTAACATTTGGGCTTATATCTTTCAAACGGTAATAGGTAGAAAAAAAATTTTTGAACAAAAAATATCAAGAAAAATATAGGTTTTACAAAACCGGACAAATATAGGTACTTTTCTTGAAAAATTTTATTTGATGACGTCATTACTCTATTTTTCCGTAACTGTTAAAAATTTACTTTTTACAGAAAAATGGAGCTTATTTGTTCGGATTTGGTTCCCTGCTTCAGATTTTCTAATATTATTTTTTCTTGGGTTTTCCTAGGCATTGGGCGTCGAGTTAAGGTGCCTATTCGTGTCACATGTAAGAAATTACAGAGGTTCCTACTCTACGCTGGAAATAACTCCGACCACTATACACATATTTTTACCGATAACTATACACACAATTTGCTAAACCTGTAACTTACTGCTCACTTTTGTGAGCTATCACATTGATGCTTACTCATGGATAGCTCGAAGATCTATAACTAAAATTAGACGACAGGACAAATTAAGTTAAACATTACCTATATGCCTTTTGTGTGAATGCAAATACACTTTAAATTATCTAAATGTAAAGCCACGCCTAACTATGTTATAGGCCAATTTTAAAAATAATTATCTGTAAAGTTGTTGTTTTAAATGCTTCATTTTATAATTTAATCTGGTCATCTGCTGTGTTTTTAGAAAATAAATCTTTAAATATTTGTTTTTGTAAACATAGGATAATCTATAAGTAAATGCATTTATCCTCTTATGTCCATTATTGCTATATTGTTACTAATCCTGGAAGGTTTAAATGTTGGTCTCTGATTGGGAGACGGTAACGTATTGTCAGTGATTAACTGAGTATTATTATTGGTTTTATTGTTGTACACTGTACAATACATTTAAATGCATTATGGATGGTCTGTGCATTGAATTAGTATTGCCATTTTGTTTTAATTAATTTTTGATTTTACTAAAAAAATATTTAGCCTTAGGTTCCTCCAATTTATATTTAACTTAGGCATTTATTAATTAATTAATTAAGTCCTTTTTATTATATTGCATGGAATGCAACAAATGATTAATTTCTTTATACTACATTCTCACTGTAATTGAATATTAATTCCAGATATCTAGTCTAGTTTAGCTTATTTAAATTTTAGTTGCTTTAGTTGCTTTTAGTTATTTTTATCCATTATGTTATAATACGAGTAAATACTCTGAACTAGTAATTTTCCTTGGGAGTTACATTAATGTCTTGATTTAATAAAAGTTTTGCTACTATTTTGTTGTCGATTACTTTCATATGCATATCTTGTGTATGTGTAACCTTTCTCAGGAACCTAGTTAACTACTTGTCTCGTCGTGTATAAGTACTCCTCCGACTTATAAGTTACTTTTCCTATTTCAAGTTTTGAGGAAAGGGCTCCTTTTTTTTGTGTATTGACTTAAAAACTCGTGGCGTCCAAATTTCTCTCTTTCGTTCTACATGTACATACTTCTTTCCCTCCTCTCTCTTTGACCTCAGTGTTCCCCGCGCATCCAAGTACTATCTAGCTGTTAGCCGCGGTGTTCCTCTCTGTCACCCCTTTCTGTTAGGATAACTATGCAACCTCTTTTTATACGTTCATAACAAAGACAGGTAACATTGTAAAAACAAAAACAATAATCTATGTCAGAATGACGTTTAAAACTTTATGTGAGATAGAGATTAATAGACATGTTACCGTATAAAAGAATTCCAAAACCGTCCGCTTCTATAATTATATCGATAATACAGCTTTAGCATTTTCAATCATAGTTATTTAATTTTTACATCTATTTCGCTTTACATTAAAAAAGCTTTATAAAGGAAAGTTATATAAAATTAAATTTTCTTTAAAATACGTCTACACTTTTTCTTATAAAGTTAATTGTTATTCAGATAATGAAAGAATTTGAACTATCACTTAAATTCTACGTTAGGAATATTTTGCCGCTAAATGACGCGTCATATCAAAAAATTACATAGAGCATAATTAATCAATATGTTAAGATCCCTAATAAACCCCCCTCCCCGACGCCGGATTTCTCACAAAATCTAATCAACTCTAAGCCAAATGAAAACAAGCTTAAATACAAAATTTTAAGTACGTAGGTATTTTCGTTCTGGAGTTATTATGGATACTAACATACATCCACACAGACATACAAACATGGTAAACGATCTTGGCGAAACTTGGCCAAAAGTTGTAACATGAGCTAATAAGTCGATTTAGCGGTAGTGAAAAAAAGTCGATTGCATAACCTTCTATACTTACATTGTTACGGTCGAAAATGAAACTAAAACGGCAACTAACAGATAATTAGAGTGCACCGGACTGGCTCGCTGGGACAAAGTGGGCGTGTTTTTGAATTTAAAAATACTGAAGATGGTTAGTCGTATTGTCGAATATCGCAGATAAGGGTGCGTCGTAATTAGAATAAAGTTAAGTAAAAGGGCGCCAAAAGGTCTCACATACCTTACGTTGGCTACCTCCAGGAGCACGTCAGAGATGCTTCGAAACTTTAGCTGCTGAACAAATCTTCAAAATATCCACACCCTCAAATACCAAAATAGCGTGGGTGCAAATCAGCTGTTGGGTTTCAATGACTTCTTTAACTTTATATTTCGTTACGTTACCCCCAACGCTTATGAACAAAATAATTCAAACACAATAATAAAAAAAATAATGAACGTTAAATGTTACGCTTAAATCTCACCCAAATTTAAATACTACTCAATTCCAAAGCTCTGTCATTAATTGAACTCCAAACTAAAATAATTAGACATAAACTAGATAAACATCATTTAAAATTCCTCTAATCGGTTACGTTAATCTAATATTTAACAAAACTCAAAAAAAACTATGTAATTCTAAATGCTTTAAGTGTAGGAAATTACCAATCGTTACTTTTAACGTGAATCAATAAGAATTGATATCAAAATTTAGCTCACAATAAATTCTTTAGATTGAATACCTAAAAAAAAACACCACTTTTGTAACTTATTGCTTTCCCAGGTCGGGAGGAGATCACAAATTAACATCATAAAATTCAATTGATTGTCCGTCTATTATATCTAAATATATCTCAAAAAGCATACAAATACATATATTTATTTACAATGGTTTCGGTTTGATTTAAACTATTAAATACTAGAAAACGGAAACATAAAATGGTCAAGTGGCCTTTGATTTTAAATTACGGAAACAGAATGATCTAAATATGAATAAATTCAGTACAATACGTAACCAATTGGTCACTAAAAATCAATTTTACCTTGCGAGATGTTCATATACATAAGTTTGCTGTACATTTAATTAAATAATAAAAAACACAAAATACCAAAGATATCGAAAATAAAAGCAGTTCGTCAACCTTTAAATTGAGATGACGTGAAAGCATCAAATTCCGCAAAATAACACCAAAGCAAACGACTGCGTTTATTCGCTCGTCAACAAATAATTTCACCAAGTTTACAAACAAGGATATGGTGAAGCATTCACAATAACGTACAATATTGCGTTACCTTCTTCACCGGGTAGCAACGAAAGCAACGGGAACAGCTCCAGGATACCAGCTGATGTTCTCGCTCGATAATGCAAACCCATACGGCAATTTCCCAGTTTTAATTTCGTTGAACTGAATTGGTCAGGACGTTATATAGTTTATGTGCACAAAACGGGTCGATTTTACACAAGAGATATTTACACACTTTAATGTTCAATTAAATCAGTAGCTCTATTTACAAGTCTGTTTAATTACTAAAATGGAAACAAAATGTCTGTTTACAAAATATTTACAGTGAGACTTGGTCTATCAAAGGCTGTTTCCAAAAGCGCAAAAACACAGGGTTCGGGCACACAATACTTCACCAAAAACAATTCATCAGATCCACAAAGCGATAAAAAAACTCCGTAATTCAGGAAGCCTGGTTAAAAACTGTCCTGATTACGAAAAGGTAGGTCTAGTAGAGCACGATACACCACATAAAGTTCTCCGGCCTGGTGAATCAACAACAAAATCCGCACAGGCGAACGGACCTAAGTCCACGATACATTCGTTAGAACTGGAACATCGACGGCAAGAGCGGTGCCCACCCGCATACCACAACTTCCTCCACCATATTAAAACCAAGACTGAGCACCTACATTCAAAAATTCTTCAGTTACGCCATACTTGATTTTAAAAACGACCACCAATCACGCTGCTCATACATTCAAATTATAAAACGCGGTACAAACGATATGCCCCTTCCCGTAAATGATCAAGAAAGGTCGCGTCATATCTTCGCCTTCGCACAAATTGCAAGGAAAGCTTTTTTAAGTAAGTAACGCTTATCAACTCTACAATACATTTATGCAGCCAAATCTTGCCTACTCCTATAATGATGATTTTTAATTGAAAATGAATCGGTAAACTGTACTGCAATAGAATCTTGGCACCAAAAACTTAATATGAAAACCAACTTGGAATTTTATCTCAATCACAAACGGGTTTTTAATTTTAAATCTTAGCGTGAAAACGAGAACTGAGTAAACAGAAAAAGAAACGAAAAGAAAAAATACGTATATATACAGGGCGTTCAAGCACACATTACAACATATGTATATGTAGGCTGAAAGATAAAAATGAAGATGTTTACACTTATAAATAGTTATACGTTGTGTTTAAATGTAGATTTTGTAAGTAATAGATGCTTATCTTTTGGGCTCTTCGGATCACATATTTTAGTATAAAATGTACAAAATTGATACGTTTCAATTTATATTAAAATATACAATTTAATTATCAGAAAAACTACTTATTTGTTATTCATAATCACATTTTCATATTTCATATAAGGCAAGTTTTATTTTGAGACCCACTAAATTCTGATAATGTACATCACTGTTTAGTTACACTTCGTATTACTTGGACAATCCCGTGTTTTGAGAACTTCCTCCATTGAAGATAGGCAACACAATGTACACATACAGACATACACATTGGGAAATGAAAAGGTTATGTACAACACTTTTGGACCGGTAATTCATGTTGACAATATTGCCTTAGACCTATGAAATGTTTCTAGAACGGTTTCATTTAATCGTAATTGACGATTCGGTGATGAGCATTTTCATATGTAGTCTACTAACCGTGACAATGTCGCTTATTGATAAGCGTCTTATTGTAAGAAAAATTACTATTTCTTATCTTTCTCCGATATTATCCTTCTTGTGTTACTATAACCTGACTACGTAGTGAAATTATATTATTATTCTTATTTCTAATCACAAGGGTATATAGAAAAGGAAGACTGAAATTATCTTCTGTTTCGAGTGTAAATTCAAGTCTACCATTATAACAATTAAATATATTTAAATTATAGTCAACTTTATTAAATGGAACCGAGCATAACACGTCATCTACCTATTTTCAAATGAAAGGAAACGGAAAATCTATTTTTTTCGATAACGCAATAAATAATGTCAATCATTACAATTTCTGCGATTGAAGGCAGACAACCGTACTCTTGCGAGTAAATAGTGTCATCGTAGACGAAATATGTGTTCATCAATAAAAACTTAACTATATTTATAAAATATTCCTTGGAGATACCTGTGTTATCCGTTGATAATTCTTTTCTATGATATTCACTGCTAATTCTACTGAGATGTCAGTGAACAATGACTTTACGTCATATGATACCTTGCTGTAATTTTCTGGTATAACAAAACCATTAACTTTTTCAGCGAAAGTGAAGGCGTCGTTGATTCTGAATTTGTGTGTTTATGAAAAGCAGAATCTAAGATATTAGCGATGTATTTAGCAAGTTTTTGTATTGGTGCACCTATATATGATGTAATCGGACGTAGTGGTAAATTTTCTTTATGTACCTTAGGGACTCCATAATATTTAGGTATAATACCGTTATAAGATTTGAGTAGTTTGGTTGTCTCGTGAGAAATGTAACTTTTGTATTCAAGTGTCTTAATGATATCATTTACTTTACTTTCAATCGTAGTTGTAAGATCTTTAGGGATTTTTTTCCACGTAGAGCAACCATTTAATAATTCTATTGATTTAATATAATAAATATTTTTGTATAACAACACAGAAACATTAGATTTATCAGATTTGGTTAATATTATATTAGGGTTATCTTTAAAAAATGTCAAAGTTCTATTTTCTACATCTTTGAATGGGTTACAAATATTTTTGTTATAGTTAACGAGGTTGGCTCTAATAAGATTTTTACATTGTTATCTGGAATTGTGTCTAAAATATTTTCTAAGTCAGCTAAAATTTAAACATATCCACATTTTTATTGTTTGATGGTAAAATGAATTTTGGACTTAAAGATAAAAATTTTTCGATATCATCAGGAATTTCATTATAGTGTTATTTAAGAACCATTTATTATATTTAATGTTATCAAAATATACTGACAATATATTATTTAATTTAGATATTTTAATTAAATTTAATTTTTAATTCAACGTTCCATTATGTAAAAACTAAAATACATTTTGGAGTTCTCCAACTATGTTTAGTAGTTGGCTAATTTTAGTGTTTACTTTAGCATGTTATAAGAGTTCTTTTATGTTGTATACCATATACTATGGCCTTCTTTAATATTATATGGCATTTAAGAATAATTTGCATAGATCACCTTATCGTCCCATTTACAATATGTCACTCACGTCAATGAATTAATTTGTTCACCAGTAATTTTCCATTTAATTGTAAGTTCATATATGTTTTATAATCAGTTATACCAAAATGTTTTTAATTCCATTTGTAGACGTTTTTCTGATGAGTTAAATTTTTAACCGAAATATATAAAACACAGTAATAAATTTTATCACATTTTGGTTTTTTACCTGTATGCCTACTGCAACTAGGAAATCCCAGCGTTATCCTTTTAAAAATACCTAGATATTAAGAACTCATGATATATATATATATATATATATATATATATATATATATATATATATATATATAGACCGTTCATCGTAACCGTGGAAAAAGTCGAACGGTGCACCGGTAACTTAAAAAGTAGGGCCGCGGTCGTAACTGGTGGTTATTGTAGCATCGGACACTGGCGGTGTAAGATATCAGCGTACACCGGAGATCGTTTAAAATATTACTTCAAATTTACAATTACAGCTTAACAATGTTATCTAATGTATTATACTTCTTGTCTACGAATTTATATATAATTTTATGAGAAAATAAGGTTAAATTAAACGCCTGACCTACGTATCTTTTATGGCCGTATCTTTTATGGAATATCATTCCCACTTCTAGTGACAATGGATATTAATCAATTAAAGCAGTATTGTTTCAAATTACTATGCAATTAAATTACAACTACTACAATATTACAAGTTGACATTATTGGAATGTAAAACTTTCTTTTAACAATGACTAATACAATATAATGAGTATTAGTTGAACTTATTGTAATTGCTTTGCTATTGTAAACGTTTGATGATGGTCAGTTTACTTGCACTGACGTCAAGAAAGTAGAAGACGAATATTACGAAAACGAAGTATTTATAGGTATCGTTACAGAGTCCTTAGTTATTAATGTTGGAAATGATACTAATAGTGATAGTGATTTCGGATTTTTAACCACGAAATATGTAATCAAACAGAGGGTTGAAGGGTCGGGTGGAGCCACTGTGGCTACTACTATAATGCATCGAAGTGTATAGGATAGTTTAGGTTATTATCCAATTATTTTTGGCATACTGCGGATATAGTTAAGTAGCCGGAATGCTTGATCTGTCGAATAAAACGTTACCACGAGTGCACATATCTTTTTATTTAAGCACTGTTGCAGTGGTAATTTATGTTTAGACACTGAACTGCAGTAATTTGTCAAGTGTCAGAGATTACTTTGATATTTAGTAAAAATTGACGATTTAAAATTTGGAAACTCCTAAATTATAAATGCTTTTAGTGACGGAAGAAATAATTTAAGTTCGCTTAATATTTGACAATTAAGACGATCTAGAATTTTGTGAGAAACTAAACATTGCCTAAGTGTTACCTTTTGTGAACGTTAGAGAATATGGACAGTGGGAAGTTCTACCGGCCGGGAACTTTAATTTAGTTTATTTCAAAAAAAAATATTTTTTAGTTTTTAATTCTGAAGAGCTCACAAACAAATAGATTCATATTAACATTCACATAATGATTTTAATTAATAATACTTAAGTAAATTTTTTGAATAAAAAAGTATAATCACTGTAAAAGAGGTAAATGGAAAAGTAAATGTTGTGTTCCTCTTCTCCACCGCTATCACTTTTCTTTCCAAGACAATTAATCGTTTTGTGTATACTTTCTTCTTCAGCAGGTGTTTTCTACATTTGTGGGATACAATTTTAATTTTACCCTTCTAATAAAACAATAGGCAATTTAAAGTCAGTTAATTATAATTTTAATTTTAAAAAGACAATACAATTCCATACTACCCAATAACGTGTGTGGCCTATACTCATCTTCAAATTATAAAATTTGTGAATATTTGAAAGTTCTATGTCACAACTTTCCAGTTTTATCATTTTAGTTAGAAAATTCCTTTGTGTATTTATAATAATTTAATAAAAATAGCTCATTATTGTTCCCCACCTGGTTGTTAAATAGACACTAAATTTCTTAAATAGTCTTCCGTTACGGGATAATTAGCATCCTGTGCTATTAATTAGTTACAGTGTTGGTTGAATTATTTTGGAAGCTGTATTCGACATTATAGTCATTTAACTCCAAGTGTTTTATTGTATATTCGTCTCAGATTATTCAAGCTATAATACCTAGGTAAAGCAGTAATGTTTCACAATTATACAGGGTGTCCCAGGAGTTCGTACCAAAAATTTGGGAGATGATAGAGGGACTAAAAATAATTATAGTACTTCATATAAAATTTTTGCTTTAAGCCTTTCGCTAACGAACTATAGGGCTATAAAGTTGGGAATTAAAAAATGTTTTTTATTTGTAATTATTAAATTACTTATTGGAAATTAATACAATTTTAACCATAAATGTACACTTGGTGGCGTCATAAACAAGTCTGCACAACACTTGTGAACTCAGGTACGCACTGAGTTCAATGGTTGATGCGAAATTTTTTTTTAAATATAACTTTTTACAGTTATAAATGCCACAATTAAATTTCTTAAACATTTCTAAAGAAAAAACAACCTCTTGTGACATCTCGATAAAATTAACGGTTTAAGAGATACGGGCAATTTCATGTTGCACTGCACACCCATTGGCGCATTCACCATTTTTTTAAAATACCATTACACTAAGCACCCTGTATTATTACTAAATTATCAATAAATCAGTACAGTCCACATTTATAAAAATAAACTTTTACATTTTTTGTACTACTTTTATTACTTACAATGGTGATATAAGAAAACTTTATTGAAAACGAACTCATCTTAATTTAACAAAAGTAAAAATACGAATATACTAATAATAATGTTAATAATAAAACAAAAAAAAAGACATTCGATGTAATCAAATTTCACATTTTCAAATTTTGCAACAAAGTTATCAGTAATTTACAGCAAATCAGCATAAAAATAATCCTATTTTAATGTGAATCGTTTTTGTACTATTTACATAAAAAGAATGCTGAAGAATCTTGGAATGTTATTCCAAGTACAAAGATCTAATCTTAGAAGACTGAGGAAATGTGTGTAATTAAAAGGAACCCACAGATAAAAATTTTTGTAATTTTATTATACCGGTTTGACTTTTTTATTATCGTTAATTTTTTGGTTAATCGTTACTCTAATTTGTTATAATGGAATGTTGTTCTCGTCTTCTTATTGTTAAATTAAGATGTATTAAATTTCATTAAACTAATAAAACTAGTAAAAAAAAGTTTATTTTTATAAAAGTACATTTTAAAAAATGATCAACGCGCTGATGGGTGTGCAGTGCGATATAAAATTGCCCGTATCTCTTAAACCATTAATTATATCGAGATGTCACAAGTGGATGTTTTTTCTTTAGAAATGTTTAAAAAATTTAACTGTGGCATTTATAAGTGAAAAAAGTTATATTTAAAAAAAAATTGCCGCATCAACCATTGAACTTAATCCGTACTTGAGTTCACAAGTGTAGTGCAAACTTGTTTATGACGCCACCAAGTGTGCATTTATGATGTTAGAAACGGTTAAATCTTTATTAATTTCCAATAAGTCATTTAATAATTATAAATAAAAAACAATTTTTAATTCCAACTTTAGAGCCCTATAGTTTTTTAACGAAGGGCTTAAGGCAAAAATGTTATATGAAGTACTATAATTATTTTTAGTCCCTCTATCATCTCCCAAGTTTTTAGTACGAACTCCTGGGACTCCCTGTATATCATACTTACGGAAACCTTTTAACTTGAAAATTTTGTTGGAAAGTTTATATTAAAATTTACATTTTTAATCGTACGCTGAAGTTCACATTACCATCCTATCGGAAGGCACCATCCTCCTCCGTTCTGGACCTGAACTCCATGGCAATCTTGGCGAACGTCATAACCACAATCTCATGCCCCTCGGATTATTTCCTAGAAAAAAAAACAAGCTTGGTCAGCTAATACACTATAACATCAGCTAATAACAGCTTCCTGATTATTTATTCAACCATTATAGTAGATCTGTAAATGATTAGTGCTTAACGTTTACCCTAATCGTCAGGAAACTGTGACTACTGTAGCGAAATTATTTACGTGTATATGTATAGGGTGCGAAACAATTACACGAAGACCAATTACATCGACACTGACTAGCTTAACTTGGCCAAAGTAACCTTTACTTCTGTTACCCTGTACCCGTGTACATCTTAAGTATACTACACAAAAGACACACATCAAGCTTTTAGTAAACCTTAGAAATATTTTAAATAATCAAACCTTTCACGAACGAATCTCAACTTTCAAATCTCTTGATTTCCCTTATGGAAGCCGGACGTTTGTACACTAAGAAAGTTGAAAAGATTCAATTAATCATATCAGTAGTTTTTGTAAATACCGTAACTATTCTAGTCCTGACGAGTGTGTTATTTAAAAGCAGAACGATTATTTAATTGTCTTTAAATATTCAAGAGGTCACCCTTTCAACACGTCACCTTTATGAACAAAAAAATTGTATTATAATTATTAATAGTTTGCTTGGGTTTGTTAATAAAAATAAACCTATGGCGACGTTCTGTGCTTATCTTTTATTTACGTGTATGGTGGAACTACCAGTTCATCTGACCGAATGAATGATTTACTAGGTAGGTCTGGCGCCCTCAATTGATAATAGGGTTTAACGTTTGCGATGCAGAGCCGGACTCACCCCCTTTAACTTCACCACCTAACATTAGCCGAGCATCTATTTTCAACTCCACCTACCCTACCTATAGTTATTTGAATAACACGACCAATTTTCTTACGCCTTCCTGTACTAATAAGGTTTATACCACCATTGCATGTAACGGTTGTTGCAATTTTAGGTATCTTATTGCCTTGCATTTTTATCATCTATTTGTTTCATTCACGTAAAAACTGGGCTGAGCGTGAAATAAGGCTTCACTATAATTTAAACTTCTAAAATTGACATTGTTAAGGTACACCTGACATGAACATGTTAAATGACATGGTTCAAAAATGCAATATGTCAAAACATAACATACATCCTGATTTTTCTATAAGTTTTTGAATACAGAGCCCGAAAATTGAAATAAAATGTAATGAATTATGTTTTTAGTTGTATTGATAGATTCCATTATTGGGTACAAGTATTGATTGTTAAATGACTTACTCTAGTAAATTAATTGTCTTTTTTTTCTGTAATCTAAATTAAATTTGTGTGAGTGCATAATCTCTTTGCTACAATTTCACAAAATAATGGATTTTAAAATGGATATTATCTAAAGTAATTGGTAAACTACTACATAAAACAATGAAATAGCTTTTCTTGTCAAACCATGTGACGTAATTACAAATTACAATACTACACCGGCGATGTTTATTTATATTGACAGATAACCGATATACACGCTTCCGTTGCAGACAACTGTTTGAAGTTATTCTATCTAATTACAAACTGCTCTTGTTTAACTAGATTTCAATTGCTTTATGGAACTAAAAGTTTAAACTATGTTAGTACCAAGTATATGGCATGAAATCGTTTTTGTCGTACTCGTAATTACTCTGTTTCGCAAGCAAACCTGTTTTAATGTGTTGATAACATAAATGTACCTACCATTATGAAAAATAAGTGCCTTTTAAGATGCTTTTGTTAATGAATTTATTTGTGTCACTAACTCCTTTGCACTACTATTCATTTTATAGTAATAATGACACTGAAAAGTAATGTTTCGTTAAATATTGTTTAACTACGTCGATACTGAACAATAGTATTTGCAATAGAGCCAATTTATTAAAATATCTGGTGTGGAACACCACACGACCTTCCAACCTAACAAATGGAAATTAAAAGGAATGAAACAAGTTTTTATAACGTTCTATTAGGATATTCAAATTCAAATTCAAAACAGTTTATTCAAAATTATGGTACAAACATAAATTAGGAATATTAGCAATTTCAGTCGACTGCTCAGGCGAGATAGCCTCTTCAGTCGGTTGATTACAAGTTTTTTTTTGAGACAATTACATTTCATTTTGTATGTTTACAACGTGTTATACTTTACTTAAGTGAGTAATATTTTATTAATTCCATGATGTTCGTTGTGGGCGGGGCTGTGGGTGGGCGGCATGATGTTTCCTTGGGAGCATGTAGGTGGTTGGTCCCTCGGAGCATCTATGGAACTGCGGATCCGGGATGGACGTCGGCGAAGCTGCTGCATCAGGCACCTGTAATATAATAGAAAATGTGTATGAGTAATTGATAAATTAATTGGGGATTGTTAATTGGTAGTGTTTTATGGTTAGCGTTGTAGATTTTGTTAGTGTTGCGTTTGTTAAATGAATGTATGTTGCATGAGTGTTAGTTGTATTGCGAGTGGTGTTGATTGTATTAGTTCATCGACATCCTCAGGAGGGTCGTCTAGGAGTTGGGTTAGGACGACTGGGGGGGGGAATTTGAACTTAATTTTAGGTATCTATCTATTGAAGGATTGTTGAATGGAGTGAGAAGGATTTCTCTCGTATCTTCGTTGTCACACTCGGCGATAAGTGAATTGTTTTTGGAGTGTTTTAAGTATTTGTGTAATTGGTGTTATTTTTGCGTGGTCAAATGTGAGTGCACGTGGATATTTGTAATGTAGTCGGTGTATTTTGCGTAGAATTCGGCGTTCACTGGATGCGAGAGATTGTAGGTGTTGGCGTTTGAGGATTACGTACAATAGAGCCCTGTAGTCGACGATTGAACGAATAAATGTTTTATATGTGTGTTGGAGAGTATAGGGCCTACAACCTCGTAGTCAACCCCGTAGGGCGCTTAGTAAAGCTGAGCTTTCTCGTATCTTGTTAACGACCTCCGCACGTCAGAGTTCCAATTTAACGTTTTGTCAAATCGGACCCCCAGGTATACGATCTCGTCTGAAGGACGCAGACGCTCACCTTGTAGAAGGGTGTTGATATTATCGGAGGATTGTAGCACGTTGTGAGAATCATTGGGTTGTCTGAAAAGTATTAATTGAGTCTTCGTGAGGTTGATGGTAATTTTCCATCGGTTGGCCCATTTTGTGAGCGCATTGATTTGGTTAATAATTAAGAGGGAAGCCGTCGCGCTATCACGGCTAGCTGCCCAGAAGGCAGTGCCGTCAGCGACGAGCGAGACTGGAATGTGGGGGCAACTGGTCTAGGGGTATCAGAACAATATATGAGGCAAAGCAAAGGGGCAAGGGACGAACCTTGCGGAACTCCTGCTTGGAGTACGAAGGATTGAGATAGACTCGACCGCACTCTCGCCATCACCGACCGGTTAGATAGGTAGGTATATATTAGTCTGGTGAAGTGATCCGGGATGCTTAAGGAGCGGATTTTGTGGATTAGCCCCGCTAATATCAAAGACTTGTTTGATATCCAGAAATATGGCAAGCGAGCATTGTTTCGGGATAAGGGCTTTGTGGTGTCGGTGAGCAGCTTGAGAAGAGGGTCTTAGTTGGATCTCAAGGGCCTAAAACCTAGCTGGTTGAGGGGTAGGAAGTTATTATTTTCGAGAAAGTCTCTTAGTCTACGTGTTAAAATTTGTTCGAGACATTTGCCTAGAACGTTTAGTAGCGAAATGGGGAAGCATTTGTTGTAAATGGTGGCTAAAAGGTTGATGACTGGGCGCGGGAGCTGTCGAAGGATGGCACGGTTAAGACGGTCTTAACCGTGCCATCCTTCGACAGCTTCTTACCGCCCATTTCGCTATTAAACGTTCTAGGCAAATATCTCGAACAAATTTCTTAACCATGGCCGGGGGCATTATTTTTACCCCTCTTTAGGGTGTTCAATATAAGATCGGGTTGAATGGGATCGTGTTCTAGGAGGTGGTATTCAGGAAGTGGAGTGGCTTGGAGTATTTACAGGTCATTTTCGAGTCGCGCTTTTAGTTCTACGTCGAAATGAGGTAGATCTGGGGACTGAAAGGTGTCTTGAAGGTGGATACTGAAAATATTGGTTTTTGCTTAGTTAGTAGCATAAAGGGTACCGTATGCATCCTAGAGATGCGATTTGGGGTAATTCCAATGGCGGGTTAGTCTGTCAAATGTATTCCAGAATTTCTTGCCGTCACGGTAGTCGAGGGACGAGGTAACTCGGGTCCATTTTTCTTCAGTGAAAATGTTAGTTTCTCTACGGATGAGGGCATTAAGGCGGTTATATTCGGTTTTAAGGATTGGATCTCTATGTTTAAGGAATCTGCGGAAAATTTTTCTTTTTTCTTTTATTAAATTGATGATGTGGGGTGGAAGCGATTGCGGGATATCTATAGCTTTGTTCGGGATAGAGACGTTGATGGCATCATTAATCACCGAAGAAAAGTCTATGATAGCGTTGTCTATATGTAAGGGAGAGGTTAAGGTAGGGTTAGCGGAGTGGCCGGTAACGTGCCTGAGAACACGCTCCACTCCGCTTGTTTAAAGTTGCGCCGAGTTATGATATGAGGGCGGGGCCGGCATAGGACAGAGTTCAGTTTTAATTAAAAGTGGTAAATGATCCGAGGTTATGGTGGTGTTAGGATAATTATGCAAACCCTTTTATATAAGTTCATTACAAAAATAGGCAACATTGTAAAAACAAAAACAATATGGCAAACAGACGTTTAAAACATCATGTGAGACAGAGGTTAATAGACATCTATACTCCGTTCACCCAACAGAAAAAGTTAAACTCCTCCCCAAAAATAAATGCAACTTTGTTATTGGTCACATTTTTAAAACCCGGAACACAAGCAATTACTTGCTTTCATTCGTTGTAATTGCCGTACCACTCTTTGTCGTAACTTCGTACATAGAGGATCGCGCGCATCGACTAAGGAAGCAAATAAAAAACAAAAAACCAACACCTCCGTAACCGAGCCGCTTTCGCTCCTGTTCCCGCATAGCTGTCCAGCGACTGTCACTGCCTGGCCGGCACACAGCTGAAGCCACCCAGCGAGGGTGCCGCCTAGTGGCTAAGACCGGAAGAAAGGTATATTTAATAAAAATTGTTTAAAAAAATTTTGTTTTAATTTAATTTTAAGTAAGTAATGTTCCCCTCTTTCTATTGGGTCTCCAATTCAAAGCCTATTTTTCCTCGGGGTGTAAGGCTGCATCTCGGTGTGGACCCACTCTTCTAATCATAAATAATTTATTTCTTCTTAAATTATCAACCCTACTAACCTCGCCATGCTAAAACATGGCGGCCCTCGCCGCGCATCCCTCGGGGTTGTGCAAACCCCTCCACCTTCCAACCCACCCACGTCACCCATTCCACCTTTATTTTCACCTCCACCACCTACTTCTTTACCGCCGTTTCCGATCCCTTCTGTTCCGTATTCCGACGCCTTAACATCACCACCCCGTCCACGATCCTACTCCAACGCTTCCGAGCACTCAACAACCTCGAGTCGTTTCTACCTGTCATCCCGCTCCCGTCAATCCCTTACGAATCCTTCCCTTAATCCTAAAACCACACTCATAACCTCTAACACTCCTGCAACCAGTTCCGCTAGAGATGACCTCGGCAGACCCACCCGAAACCAACCCTCCACCTTTAGGTACTGCCTCCGCAACATCCCAGTCAACATTAATTCCCAAAAAATCCTATTCAATAACCTAAAACAATTTAACCTACCCCTTATAACCCTAAAATATAATTTTAACCGAACCGCTCTTATTGAATCCTCCGCTCCTGTACCCTCTAATTTCGCAAAAACCATCCAACATTTCTTCGGCGATCCTAAAATACCCTTTACCCAACTGTCCGGCCCCCGACTCCCCCAACCTACACCTAAAACTCCTATTCCTGCGTAATCCGCAACGTGGGCAGCGATATTACGCAGGAAGAAATCCGAAAAGCAATGAACCTTCTTAAAGTATCCCA
Source organism: Vesta saturnalis (assembly GCA_036346205.1). Classification (NCBI taxonomy): domain Eukaryota; kingdom Metazoa; phylum Arthropoda; class Insecta; order Coleoptera; family Lampyridae; genus Vesta; species Vesta saturnalis. The sequence continues at coordinate 1,392,085 of JARFJB010000772.1, read as the reverse complement.
TGCCATCCGAATTATATCAAAATCTACAAACCTTCCCACATCCCTGATCCGCATAATCACTTCCTCGTCCTCTACCCTTGATCACCTGCTCGCACGTGGTGTCACCATGTTCAGTCGTCACTATCCGTGCGAGCCCTCACATATCCCTCAACCCCTTCCAAAATATTGTTCAACCTGCACGCAGGTGGGTCATATGCCCCTCCCGATCTATTGTATGCCCCCTTTGTGGTGACTCACAAAGATCAAGAACCTTCCCCCTCTCCCACGCCTAAATGCAGTAGTTGCAACGGTCCTCACCCGTCCTACTCTTATGATTGCCCCAAACGTCGGGAACCACCCGCAACCATATCCCAAACCGCACCTTTAATCCCTGCGCCCCGTACCCATTCATCATCAGAGTCCGATGATACCAACACCCAATTCCTCTCCGTTAAACAATATATCCAAACCCTTTAACTTATCCCTTCTCAATCTGTTTCCGGATCGTAGGAAAGAAATTACCGCAGCGTTTACAGGTGCGTTTATAATCGTCGGTTGTCCCGTCATACCTTAAATCCCGTAAATGCCCTTATATCCCCCTTTACTAAATATACGTGCAATGGATCTTGTAATCGGAACTGTCAATGACGTAAGCGTACCCTTCTTACAAATTTACTCACTTCCGAAAAATCCAAATACTCTCTATAACCGAAACCAAATTATCTGATAGGTGTGCTATCCACTTTGCCAAATACCACACTTTCCTAAGAAACAGTATCCTACAGGGAACCCGAGGCACCGCGCTATTAATCAACGACACATTCCCCGCAACCCGTTTCGAACTACCCCAGCATCTCCAATACCACGAATGCGTAGCAGCCACTCAGTACTTTCCGCAACAAATAGTATTATTTTCTTACTACAACCCTCCATCTGAAGACATTGCAATTCCTAAAATACGTTGCTAGTCTCGCAATACAGAAAATCACGTCAACCATCCAGAGGACAATAGAAGAAGCCAAGTTCACGTTCACTAAAAACAAAAATTACTACAGCCTGCCCATAGAAATAAGAGAGCTTATCAGGGACAAAATAGGACACGACGGAGATGGCACCGAACACAAAACACGGAAGATAAACGGGAATTGAACGCCGCAGAAACGCGAGTCAAGACGGCCATTAAAGCACACAAAAACGCACGTTGGACAGCGAAAGTGGAATCCCTCGACGTTAAGGACGGATCATATTGGAAGATGGTGAAGGCGTTGTGAAAGGAGCATACAAACACGCCACCACTCCGATGGAGGAATGGAATGGCGTGCACAGATGCAGAGAAAGCAAACGCCTTCGCAGAATGCATAGAAACACAATGCAGCCCCGTCTACGAGAACGCGGACCTCGCTCACATTCAAAGGACAAATAGATCCGTCAGAGAGCGCCTGGCGGAAGAATCTCAAGAAAACATCCGATACACCACCCCACAAGAGGTGAGCGACATCCTGAAGAAGTTAAATATCAAGAAGGCACCGGGGCCAGATGCCATTCCAAATCAAGCGCTGAAGCTCCTCCCACAAAGAGGCGTAGCGTACCTCACCGCAGTTTATAATGCGATACTACGATCGTAATACTTCCCGACCAGATGGCGAGAAGCGGACACGGTGATGATACCGAAACCGGGTAAAAACGGTACCCTACCCCAAAACTACAGACCCATCAGCCTACTACCGACGATGGGCAAAGTTTTGGAGCGGATCATCCAAGTCAGACTGCAAGAAGAAATAGATAAATTACAAATTCTACCGGACGAACAATTTGGATTCCGAAGAAACCACTCGACCACCCAACAAACCCTCCGAGTTGTCGAACACGTCGCACGCGGCTTCAATTGGAAGAAGCACACCGGCGGATTGTTCCAAGTCATCGCAAAAGCGTTCGACAAAGTGTGGCACCACGGACTCCTACATAAAATGCTGGAGCAAGGAATATCGCTCCAAATGACCCAACTCATCCGCTCCTTCCTATCCAGAAGATGCTTCAGGACGAAGCTGCAGCATTGCAGGTCCTTCCCCCGAAGGATTACCGCTGGAGTACCCCAAGGCTCACCCCTCTTCCCTACATTATTTAACCTATATGTTTCAGATCTCCCGAAGACCAAAGGAACCATCCTCGCAACATACGCGGACGACACCGCGGTCCTAGCCCAATCCAGCAGCCACGGACTAGTCGACAGACATCTGCAGAGGGCGTCGGATGACCTCGAAGAATGGTATAAAAAATGGCGCATTACCATTAACCCGGAGAAAAGCACGGCCATCCTATTCACGAAAAGAATAGGCAAACTAACTCGCAACATTACCATGTTCGGACAAGACATCCCGTGGAAGAATTCCATAAAATACCTAGGGCTGATAATGGACAGAACACTTCGATGGAAACTCCACGTAGACGACCGAAGATGCAAGGGACACGGTATGATAAAGAAACTCTACCCGTTAATAGGTAGAAACAGCGTGCTGTCAATCGACAACAAGCTGCTAATCTACAAAACGGTAGTCCGGCCGATGATGCTATACGCCGCAGGTCTGGGCTTACGCCGCTCCGACAATAATAAAACAACTACAGGTGGTACAAAATAAATACCTAAGAATTGCAGTAAACGCGCTATGGTTCGTAAGAAACGACCAAATACACGAAGACCTGAAGATACCCAGCTTAATGGAGTTCGCAAAAAACGCCGCAACCAACCTAGAAGAGGCACTAGCGGCACATCCCAACCCAGCAATAAAAGGAATATGGGACTACGACATCCAAGATAAATTGAAGCACAAGAGGCCGAAAATCATCTTGAGAAACAAACAATAAACAAAAGGTAGTACGTTTAATGCATTTGTATTTATTACAGGTACAGCGAATATACATTACCGTCAGGAAACAACCAATTCTACGAAGGCATAAAGGGTTAGAACCAGAAATAGCCGTAACTAAATAACGATGACCGATAGAATCAAATTAAATTAAGGGAAATGAAAAAATTCATGCACAACATTTTTCAACATCAGCAGAACTTATATTAACAATGCCATCCGTTTCAAACAATATTGCTGTTTTTCAAAATTGTTTAAATATTTCGAAATTTTCCGAAATTCAAACTTTTATTTCTCAAAAACTACTCGGCAGAAAAGGGTGGCATTTTTGAAATGTCAATTTAACATGAAAATAAAGAAGCTCTCCAAATTTGAGGCGGTTGCCTACCGATTTCTTTTTGAAATTTTCAAAAATTCATTGCGTAGGTTTCGGATGACATAAAAACTTTATTATATAAAGTGGGTGTATACTTGTATCCTACCACCTTTTCATTCATCTGCCTGACATACGAAAACTTCCCCCACCCCTTATCGCCGATCCTGCATGTTTTTTGGCCACACAATATATAACAAAGAAGTTTTCTAATTAAGTCGGCAACTCAAATACCGTGACCCATCCGGTTGCCTTTTTGAAGCCCCAACTACGCGCCATTGCTCTGAATATTTGTAGTTATTTCATGAACAAAAATAAGCATAATTCATACCGTGCAATAGAGAGCATCTCAATATTAATTTTTGTGGTGAAGATAACCAAATGACAGGGAGTGAAAATAAGGGTGTTATTTTGGGGGCAAATTTTCAAATTTTAACATAAAAGATTGAAATTCAGATTATCAGTAACTAGCATGAAATGCAATTTTTTGCAATTTTTTAAAACTTTAAAAATTCAATATGGCCGCAATTACAGTCACATATACATTTTTTTGTAAAAATATATATTTCCGATACCGTTCAGGATATAAAAGAATTGGAAATAGATATGCATAATTAAATAAAGGTTCTTTAAAAAGATTGCTTTACGTAATAAGTTATAGTATAAATTTGCTTACATTTAAGGGGTCACACTTACGCAATTATTCGAAAATTCTTTATATTTTGTAGGCAACCAGCCACTGTTATGAATGCAACTAACCTGCCTCTTCTAAAGCTACTAGTACAGGAGACATGAATTTTCAAATATTTAATATTGATATTGTTATAACTTTCTAACTATTTTGGTTACAAATTTGGGATTTTGGAAATAAACTTTGTTCATTTGCGCTAATGAAATGATATTATCCTGATGATAACACTACTTCCGGTTTTTCAGGAAGTTGAAGACATTCCTCGTATTGCTGGTACGATATACACATATTCTTACTTTATTTGAAAGGGAGCGAAATTTGCTTTGAAATGATATGCAACAGTCCATAGTTATCTTGAAAGATAATCGAAATATCTATTTTTAACTTTCAACCTACATATACATATGTAAGGTTATGTAATAGATTTTTTTTCACTATCGCTAAATCGACTTTTAGCCAAGTTTCATCAAGTTCGGCCATGAAGTCTGGATGTCTCGGAGAAGGGGGGTTTTATTAGAGTCAATTTTTAGTTTTCATTAAATATTTCTAAAACAGCTGAATATTTCGCATATATAAAAATACCCCATATATTTTTTAGTATTTTGCAAGAAAGTCCTGTATGGCACTAACATTCACCTAGTTTACTTCTCCATCTGTAGCCGTTTTTCAGCGATTTTGTCCTTTAAATGTACCAATAATGCCATGTAATATTCGCTATTGATCTATTCCATTTCAAGGTAGTTAGTAAATATTATGCCGTGCGCATCCCAAAATACGGAAGCCATAACCTTGCCGGCAGATTGTTGGGGCTTTGGTTGCTTCGGACAGCTTTCACCGGCTACCCTCCACTGATTTTCGGAACAAACTGGTGAATCAATGCTTCGTACATTGTCACATACTGACGTAAAAGTCCCTTTGTTGCGAACAAACGTTTGTAAAAAAGCTTTTATGACCAAATTTGAAACAAAATAGTGAAAACACTACCAATTCATATCTCCATAATCTCAGCTGATACTTTTACTTTTCGATCTTACATCACGATTTTAAGGACTTAATTGATGTTTGCACTGCTTCAGTTGGACGACCAGTGGCCGTATGACAACGTTTTAAATTAGCATATCACGGCAAATGGTTGGTTTTTCGGATAACAGTTTTCCAGCTTTTGGTTAGCTTGAACGGTATTTTTTTTCCACTAGAAATCAATGCTTTATAAATTGTTCTCAAAATTGCGTAAGTCACATAAATCACTATAAGTCTTGGTGCTACCCAAAAATCATAAAGATTTTTCTTTATAGGTGCCTTTTGTGGGATTTACTGGACGAAGTCTTATATCAAGGGACTAAAGTACAGCTTTTAATCCCGTGAGTACTTTAGTACTTTAGTTTTGTAGTATATACGCTATTTTTTGTACGGTGGAAATTTAAACTTACACATCTATAAAAAATGTACCAATTACAGCGTCAAATTTTCGTCTATTTCTACTTTTGTTGCGATTTAAGAGCAGAAAACGATGTCTGTTTCTGACTAACAAAGACAAATATTATGTAAAACCTTCATATTTTGTTATTTTAATACATAGTAATTGAACTACAAATGCCAAATTATACATGACAAACATGCTACTATCCTAGCCAGGAATTTTTACCGCTACGTCATCATATACAATCATATGGTGTGATGAGTCAAAATTATTTTCGTTTTAATAAATTCTGATTAGAAAATATACCCCGAGATGGTAGCATTTAAAGCTTCAGAATTTCGAAATACAATTATTTAGTTTGTAAATATTACAAAACGTTGATTGTCGTAATGCAAACAGTTGAAAAACAATATCCTTGAAAGCTAACGGGTGTTTGGTACGTTATTTTTGCTGCATGCACGTTATGTAGGTTGTAACACATTGCTGCCCTATTACAAACAATGCAACTTACACCAAAATGTAAACACTTAATAATTGCAGCGGAATTATAAAAACAGGAGGATGGTTATGTTGTAAGTTGCTGATAAACAATCATACAATTGATAATTTGAAAATTCAATTTATAGGTTAAACAACTGCAATTTATCGAGCTGCACCGTTTACATCTGGCATGATCAAAATTCCTTATTGTTGTTACCAATTCAGTAGCAATGATGGCCCACAATAAGATGGTAACATTATTACACAAAATGGATCTTAAGTTATGTGCCTAAAGAAAATTGAACTATTATGCGTACTAAGATGACATTTAATGTGGAACATAAGTTCTATGAGAAATGTGTGAATTAACATCTTGAAAAGCATTTTACCACAAAATATATTGTACTTACATAATTAAAATACATTACTAATAGAAATTGTATTAAAATGAAGTAATACACTTGTATTACTAATTGTAGGTTGTAGAAACATGATTGTCAAAGTGTAAAAATTCTAATTGGAGTCACTATCCACATCCGAGCTTTCAGAATAGTTACCGAAGTTAATCAGTTTTTCAACTATGATGTTCAACATTTCTTCCTTTTTACACCATCGTCTTATTGTTTCTTCAGTATGTCACACACAATTAGACCATGAGAATTTTGATTAAAAGAGTTTACTTGCCGACGATTAGGTGAATTGATCTCTTTAATGTATTGTTTAAGAAATTTACTTTTTTCCAATAAAGCTCTACATTTGGAGTCTTTTTTGAATTTGAATCCTAGCGACTGGATTGCACCGTGAAGACTTCTGTCACTTATTAATATGTGACTATTACGAATTTCTGCATTGAAACTTGCAACTGTGACATGTTTTTCCGTAAATAAGTTAGTGTGGCAAACGTGTAAAACATTGTGATGTAATATTACTCACTTTGTGCATACATACTTGTATAACGTATTCCTTACACCCACTGTGGATGTTTCAGGTAGATCGTTAGATTTTGTTTTCTTGTGTGGTCGTTTTTTACCCGGACTTGTTAAAGCAGGGTTAGATGCAGCTCGAGACTTGATATTTCTCACCGTCTTCTCAGATGTACCCAAGGCGCTTGCCACACGCTGTAATTTCGTGATTGTAATGAATTAAGATATGAACATTTAAAGTCATACTTGCTTCTTGGACAGCAGATACTGATATCAGGGAACTCCCATTTTCTTTAAAGTGTATAATAAATGATGATTAAAAGGAGTAAATGTTGGAAATGAGGAAACAGTCAAAGGATAAACAATAACTATGTAACATTTTTTCCACAATATTCCATACTCGTAATTAATCAGACGTTGGATCCTAATTAAAAAGAAATTTTACGTCTACAATACATAGAAAATGAAAAATTATTATTACCATTGACATAAGCTATCTGATCGTAATGCGTATTGTTACGGGTTGAAAAGGCAGTAGAACGGAAGTAACGGATAAGGAAAGGGGTGCCGGTAGCCCAGTGGAAAAAGGGCGTGGGCGTGTTACTAATTTAGCGTTTAAGATAGTTCGTAAAACACAATAGAGGTTTGTCAAAACAAGCAACAAAAATGGTTTACCTCTGATGCAAATCCATGTGAATCAGTGACGTACAGCCGGTAATTTGGTTCCTGTAAAACTTCAAAATAACTCGACGTACTCGCGAGACACTGACATGCAATTAAACCAACTGTCGTGTAGTGTAGTGAAAGTAAACTACGCTACTGACATATATTAATCGATTACAACCATACATTTAGAATTATTAGATTATTTAGATTAAAATACACACTACTTTTTTTAATGAGATTTCTTATAGGTTCAAACTTTTTCTTTAATCTGTATAGAAATGAAGGTCATGACGTAATTTTTACATTGTACGAAAAATTGTAAACAACGACTTTAGTATTAAGAAAGATTAAAGAAGGTCTATACATAACAAACAATGATTATTTCAATACAAAATTATACACCCAGAGAAATATTTGAATTTATTTATATAAGTTGTAATAGCCGCCAGTTATTAAGGTTTGCTTTTTGTTACTACTTCTGGATTTAATCAATCGTATCGAATACAAAATTAATGCAAAGTAATTTAACTATGAGGAAAACAATAATGCTTATGAATTTTCCGGTCAATTGATAACTGATAAATTAACAATTTAAAGTAAAATCACAGTAATGACTAGAAAAATCGATATGTTGCCCATCTAAAAGGTAGAATATAAGTCCTCGGTAAAGGTAGGTTTTCGCGTCATTCCAATCCCACTGCCTGATTTTTAATTTAAATCCAAAAATACTGTACATGTAAGCACCACATGAGACTTGAATATAAACAACCATCCCTTCCCGAGAGAGATAGTTGAGGTTGTGTCGTAACAAAGATTATCAATTTCGTGATAACATAGTAAATATTTATTATTATATGAAAAGACAAATATATAAATGAAGAACCCAAAATGTTTTGTAAAGTGAAAACGCCTGTGGACAGACATTAATATATAAAAGGATCCCTGTAAAATAGTTTAACGTGCGGAAGTGGTAGCTAAGATTCACTGACTTGCTCACAGAAAGAGAAAATTATGTTGACTCCTTGATCTGTGCTTTTTTTTATAATTCTTAACGACGCAAAGGATGTTAGGGTTATAATCGATAGTAGTATATTGGATGCGTATCTATAAAATTAGAAATAAGGACCGCTGACGTGTGGGATAATCACACTAAGGCAATTAAGTTTGAGCAAATAAATGTACTAAGGATAGTGAAAGTTAATTATGGAAGATATCTGTTTGAATATGGGTATTAAAATTTCATTACTATTTATTACTCTTATTGGTAATGAAGTTGAGCTCTATTCATTATCAAACCGTTTTCTTAAAGAGTGATATATTAAACCAAACTGTTCATGAATGAATTCTCTTAGTATCTAATGTAATATTAACTCATAAAGGACGAAATTACTTGATAAAAAAGATTATTTTGGCAGAAAGAAACAGTTTTGTATTTTCATGCCATATGGCAACGCCAGCCCTTTTGAGGAGCCATTTTGGAATCTACAACAAAAGGTAAGTCAGTTAAAAATATGTTTTTTATCAAATAACAAATACAAATAACAATTACAAATTGGTGTGAAATTTCAGATTACAATCTAAACACAGGTGTAACATCCATTATTTCTGGTGTTACATTATTTAAGCAGAATCGTTTGATTATTGCTGTTTCTATTATTTTCTCATTTAAGGTTGTCTTAAATATGCTATTTTCCTAAATTAAATACACCATTTAATATTTAAAATGGTTGATTGTCATTCATACTTAACAATCAGTTTTCACGATTGAGAACCACTGGATTACGGTTGGTAACAATGACAAGTTTCTAGTTACTAAGTTCATGGAAGAACGTTTTTCTTTTTCCTTTTTTTTTGCAAGTGGTTGCAGGCCACATTTGAAAACCTGGAGGAATATCAAATATTTTCTGGATGTAATTCATCCATCGACTAGGGTCGAATTTATATTTTTTCCTCATTATTCGAAATGATTAATTAGTATTACTTATTTCTTACGCTAAAGCGAAGATTTAAAGGTTAAAATGTCAGGTATACCTCGCTTCTTTTTTCAATTAGAGCTTTCTTTACTTTTAGCCATCAACACCACAGTTATATCATGATAATTACTAACGTTAAGGAAAATACATACATATTCCGGTATCTATAAATAATCCTCATAAATTTGTATTATGAAAATAACCGTTTCTCTCGAAATTATACTTTGTGAATTGGTCTTATTGTACACCCCGTTAAGGTAAGATCTTATTTAAATGCTCGCTAGTGTCTTATGTAAGAAATTACAGAGGTTCCTACTGTACTCTAGGAATAGGTCAGACAACCACTGCTAGTGATTAGCGGAATGTTATTATTTCTGTTGAAGTGATTTCCTGGTTTAGATAGTTTTTCCATTGGGCATATTTCATTACTGTGAAACCAAGTGTGAAATTATATCATTATCGAAGAATAGTTCAAAAAGTATTATAACTTTGACTTTTGTACAGTAAATTTTTTCGGCTTCATTCTTTTCTTGGACCTCTTTTTTCTCTTTGAACATGCCTTCTTCATTTTCTTCCTCAACTACGCTTTGTCGACTTTCGATAATCTTTACTTGGACTCTTGCATTTAACTGACTTTTTAAAGATTATCATCAAATCCTCCGCCGCCCTCAACCCCGGAATCTTCATCAGTTAGTGCGTGAGAATCTGAACAGCTCTATGTAAATATTTCCTACGTTGATGTCCTCGGAATAGGTCATCTGCAGCGCCTCTTCTAATTAGTAACATCATAATGTACTGGCATTGCCATACGGCACCAATGAGTTTAGAAACACACCAAATAACAATTTTTTTCTTACATTTTAAAATTAACAATGCAACAAAAATATTATCTTTTCTTGATAAAACTAGTGTAACGTAATGGAAACCATTGTAATTTTTATTTTTTACTAAATACAAACAAATAAACTGCACGCAGCCTGTTAAAAACAAGTTTGATTTATTGGTAGTAATCATCAGGTTTCATACTAACAAGTATGACACTGCTTTCGCTTACTGTAATTAAATTTTACTTTAATTTTCATCGGTCTAGTTCAACCGGTTTTTAATTATATAAAAATGGGAGTTGTTCGTTAGCACTGGGGTTGATCACAAATTACCAGGTTGGTCCACACTGAGCAATATACTTGTAAGGATTTTAGACTATATTATTCCTATTATCTATAATTCTAGATATTCGCACTTAAAACTAACTTACAAATAAAACAAAACAAAAAAACTGAAAAGTATTATATAAATTAAAATCAAACAGAAATAACTCAGCTCCTATTGGCTCAGGACCTGGTTCGTTCGTCTGCGGATGGGCGCTTCTTGTACACTGATTGGTCGATGGTGATCCTCAGGTCGTTTATCTCCTTACGTTTTCTGTGGAAATACGGTTAGCGAGGTGTTCAGATATTCAAACACATATATATATATATATATATATATATATATATATATATATATATACATATATTGTGGTTTTTGGTTCAAAAAAATTATGTAAAATAAATAAATAATTTAAATACAGTCCTGTTGGGTAGCTATCGGTGGCCGAATTATTTACAGTTATTATAACAGGGATGATATGATAACAAGGGTAACGCTCCTTATACCTATTCGGAGGTCGACTAGAAAGATCAATACTTTCAAAGGGATTCTTTTATACAGAATTTAAATGGTATACATGCATTTTTTCTACCTCTAATTTTTATGAAATGGACTTTTATAGTACCTTTGTAAAATACAGCTTTTACGGTATAATATTTAAAAACGTAGAATTAAAAGACACTAAGTAATTTGCACAGGGTTTGTTTTTTTTATTAACTATTCATCTACTTCCATTAATTATACGCGGCCGATGAGGAGTTACTGGCGCTTCTGGTTTCGACAGCGTCAAAAGTAACTACCGGGGGTGGCTCTAAATCAGGGCCGGTTTTAATCATGATACTTATAAGGTGTTTAAACCTTCCGGAACTATTTAGTTTACAGATTTTCAAGTACAGGATAAACTCAACGTTTTATCGGTATGGCTCAGGAATTCTATGCAGACGTATACGGGGTACCTCATGATTGGCGAGCAGATATTAACGTTGGTTGCGCGGGACTTCTATTAAAAATAGGTGCTAGAAAAACTAACTTTAAGTGGATTATTACGTTTAGCGAGATTAAAAGGTAATACTCACTGTTACAGAGTTCGTAATTTACGAAGCTGGGTGACCGAAATACGGTTTAATTGCGGGCAGCTTGCTGCTTTCAACCTGTCGGCTGCCTCCACTTCGGTTTTTAATTATGTTGCCTAGTGTAGGCGTGTTTGTGTGAGTCGGTGAGTGGTGTGTAGGTGGAGTATCAATTATAAGAATCTGGGCAAATACCCGTATTGGATGTGCGTAAGTGGCGTACTAGGTCTTGTTCTAGACGATTTTTTAAAGTCGTCATCGAACGAGGGATCGTTAGGTGTATAGACGGATTGTAGGTGATGGCCTTGTCTTGATCTCTGGAAATTAAACTACCCTGAGGATCGGTTAGGTGGGACTTGGGTTTGGTTTTCCTTTTAGTGAGTATATTCAAGGTGTGCAAGAACTTGTTGCTACCTCTATAGCTGAGATTGAGGTGACCTGGACCAAATTTCTTTCGGTATATGTGTTGGTTTCACGCCGAATTGGGACGTTTAATCGGTTATATTCGGTCTTGAGAGCGGAGTCCTTTAATCTTAGGAGTTCGCGATATACTAGCCTTTTCGCTTTGATCATGGTTACGATGTATTGTGGGAGAGGTTTTCGGGAGATATCAATTGATTTTTGGGGAATTGAGGCTTCGACCGCTTCCGCGATAACGGAGGTTAAGTCGGTAACCGCTCTCTCGACATAGTTGGGAGTGTGGATATCGTACGCCTGAAGATTATTGGAGATGTATTCGCCAAATACATTCCAATCGGCTCTTTGAAAATCTGTATGGATAATTTGAGTTGGGGAAAGGAGAGGGACGGGGCCGAGGGATGTTTTAACGAGAAGAGGAGGTGGTCCGATCTGACGGCATCATCTAAGTGGCAATGGGAGCACATACGCTGAATTAGTAACGCGGTACATATAATGTGATCGACTATAGATGAACCTTGATGACTAATAAAGGTGGGATTGGTGTTCCTTATCCGGAACAGTGGTAGGATAAGAATACTGTGGACTAGGAGGATACCGTTTCTATTGTTCGTGGAATCTCCGAATTATACATGTCGGGCATTAAGATCTCCTAGGAGGATAGCATTGGGTAGGGCGGAGATGTGGTCTAGTAGGTCATTGGACATGGCTTCTTCGGGAGGATTGTAATAACAAAATAAGGTGATGGGAAGAGGAAAGTACACCGTTGCAGCAACACATTCGAAATGCTGCAGGTGCGGCGGAAGAGGATAAGGGGTGGCAAAAAATGAATTTTTGATTGAGGGTTGTGCCTCGCAAACTATTGTGGACGCTAAATTGAAGGAACGAATTATATGAGGCAAAATCAAGGGTACATCGGGTGGTTAGTTTTGTTTCAGTGATTGCAAGGACTTGTATTTGATTCCGACGGACACCCCTCGCATTAATTGCACTTATTATGAAATCCATTGTACTTAGGGTGTGGGAGAGGGATTACGGTGATGGATTAAGGTGTAGGTTTTGGATCGGATGTTGTGGATGGTGATAGCTATACTATTACCATCACAGTTGACCCTGGTACGGCGTTTCAAATATTCCCTGGACGTAATGTCAGCCCTACGCTCAGGAAACAGTTGCATTAGGGTGAGGGTAAAGGAGGCGATGAAATCGCGAATGGAAATAGGTGGTTTGGGTTTGTCGTCATCCTCGGTGTCTGACATGCATCTGTAGCGCGTCTCGAAGCTTTATTTAGAATCCGCGGAGGGCGGAGACGGCTTCTAGTCGGGCTTCTAATGCCGTGATTGATGGATAGATTGGCGGGGACTGACGTAACAAAACTCGTAACGTTTTTGAAATTCACGGCGGAGGGATATAAATTTGTTATTTGGTCATTTCTGTAAATTTTAACTAAGCAGGATAATTAGCAAATAATTAATTCAAAAAAATTTGGTAAGGGCGGCTGACTCTTAACAAAACTGCATGAAGCGGCTGACAAATTTACACAGCTTGTTTAAATTGGAATGCGCGAAAAGAATAAGCAATCTGATTGAAAATTTTTACAAAAAACTAATAAAGTGATAACATTTGGATAAGCCTAGTGACTATCCATTTTACTGTAGGGTATTTTTCAAAATTAGTTTAAGCAAAGCTTGTTTATTGTTGATGTTTCAAATGGAAGGCAGTAAGCGAATTTATAAAAGTTTTAACAAATTTTTCCAGTTAAAGTAAGGTTTCAATATTTACTTATGTAATACAAATTCTAAATATACCGAGTGGGACATTTCCACTGTAGCCGCATGAACACTTCCATCTTGTCCATGATCTATTTTCAGAAATAAGTTTAGACTACAGTGGCGCTCTATAGATTCATTATCCTGAATTCAAATTTCACCAATGGTAAGTTCGAATGTTTGAAGTACTGTTTTACCGGTTTAGAACTGACTAACCTCGCGGCTTTTAACAATGATTTAGACCGTTTAGTTTACTTAGTGTGTGTTTACTATGTAACACAATAAGCTGATAAAAGTTTTCCTATTGACTTTGGAAATTTTTCTGTAGTAACCACCACGATAAACTATCGAAGTTCAAGTTTAGACTACAGTGGTGCGTTATAGATTCATTATACTGAATTCAAATTTACTGCATGGTACTGGCAGTACTGTTTTGCAACTGACTAACCTCGCGGCTTCCATTATTGAGCTATACGGTTTAGTTTAATAAGCTATCAGGACGCTTAGTGTGAATTAACGATGTAACAAAATCAGCCGATAAAAGTTTTCCTTCCCACTTTGGTGATTTTTTCATGGTAACAACCACAATAAACTATCGAAATTCAAGTTTAGAGTGACGCGTTGTCGATTCATTATCCTGAGATTTCACGCATGGTAAGTACGAATGTTTGAAGTACTATTTCCCAACTTACTAACTTCGCAGCTTTCACCATTGAACTACACTGTTTAGTTTAATAAACAATCAGGACGCTTAGTGTGAATTTACGATGTAACACAATAAGCTGATAAAAGTTTTCCACAATAAACTATTTAAGTTCAAGGTTCATGGAATCCGCTCAAAAGCATTACTTACAAAGTAAGTAACAGGAAAAATATGTATATAAATCTGTAATAGTCTTGAGTTATTACGTATTGCATAATACAGTAATACATTGCAGTGAATTGTGATTGCGCATTAATAACATATCAGCGGGTTTTATCTACCATATACTCAAAGGATCTTCCTCTTATTCGATTTAAAATAAGCTATACCAAAGTACTTCTTTAAACAGCTGGATGATAAAGTTATGTTAACGATGCAACAATTTGAAATCAAGGTATGGCGGAATAGTGTAATATAACTAAATTTTGAATTTTAGATAAATTCATGTGACATAAAATTATAATTCTGGGTATATATTCTGTGCGTACCGATTTTGCAGAAAGAACTTTATTGCTGCGACTTTTTTTGTCAACCACATGTTTAGGTAATTCAATTACAGTTCCTATTAAAGATGTGCATCAGTAGCGTAATAAGTACTATTAGGCGTGTAATAAATATCTTACCGCTACTCGTTGCTTTTTGGACAATATTAACCTTTTTTAATATAAACGCTTTTTAGTGTCATAAATGTAATTATGAGAAAAAATAGCCCTTGACATTTAATAGTTTACCTGATCGATGACTTTTTTTGGTTTTAAACCACTGATACGGCTTACGAACTTCCTTAAGAAAGCAATTATGTTTTTTTGTGTCAGATATTTACGTTGAAACAAGTTTAATACGTTTTTATTTTCTATACACAAAGCACTGCTATACAATCTAATAACCTCAGGCCCTTAAAAATATTATTCTCTTGATGTCATTTCAGATTTCATTTAAATCCTTCTAGCGTTTCGAGATATATTGCGTATCTTGTATATCAACATATTCAGATACTTACGAAGCATCCTTTCACATACGTTTCTCGTACGAGTCGTGGTTATTGAATTCCACAAGCTGTGTGATCAAAAATAAACTACTTTATGAATATTCTAAAGCTGATTCTATGATTTTCTATTTCTTATATTGGTTGTACAAAACTAGACAACGTTTTGTACTACTTAACTATTAAACGGTGCTTCACAAATGAGAAAATAAAGAAAAAATAATGAGCTTGGATATCCGGGTAAGAGCATAGAGGACGCCAAGCCCGTCTCCATAGTGACTGTTTCTATCTATTTAATATCACATAGCACCGCTTCAGTCAAAATCAAGCCAAATTATATCGAGTTAGGTCCTGATCTAATTTGAATTTTATAAGCGGGGTGTACGTCATCGGCACGAAACCGATTTATTGAGGGGATTCGATCGGATCGTCCTAAATTATGTCCGACCGGATAGCAATCGTACATTCTTCTATAAATACCTTTCTGCGATGCGTTATTTCATTTTTAAAGCGTACTGTTTTAGTTCTTAAAGTGGACGATGAAATTATAATAAAGTTAGACAATTTCTCCTTAAGAGCTGTGAAAATAAAGTTATATCAGTTCTCTGGGTTGGCAATATACGTGTAAGCAATTCTCATCGTGGTTTCACCGGCTGGTGAATATCGTCGTCGTCGCCACATTTCGCAATAAAGTCATTTGGCTCAACCCCAATACATAACAGACAGATAGAAAGATGAGGCAAGTGTACGTAAAGCAGAGAACAGTCTTGGGTGCGACAGAGATACGTTACCAAATCCAATTAATTTACCTTACTTGAAAACAAACGCTTCGCAACAACAATATAGCCGGCCATGCTTGATTTGAAAATCTAATTTTGGGGTTTTATCATAATATAGGTGGCGTGTTTATTGCAGGCTGAGATAAGGCTGATAGGGCGAGATTCAGCATAGGCCTGGTTTCGACTGAAGTAAATTCGTGTATATGTATAACATAAGGGTGTTGGGATTACCCTTGTATAAACGATGTTTGACCTGTGACCGCCATCACAACTCGATTCTGTTCAAACAATCGGACCAAAAACAAACCGTATGCAAGTCATCAACTGCCTTTAATTTAGTGAAGTGGTAAGGATAGTACGATCATTAAAAGCTGAAATTACGGACTGTGGAGCTGCAATAGCCAAAACTTGCACTACGCAATATCAAATAATGAAGTTTAAATGCGATTATTGTGGATAGTGGAACTCTCTATCTCAACGTTATCAGTAGCCATAACACGGGTAAGCTTTTATCCCACATGCTGCGTCTGACGGGCTAAGCTATGCGACGGTTCTTATAATTCTATTACTTATCTCCCGGTTGGACTTTTTATCTATTAACTCCACCGGAACTGACTTTTGTAGTTCCTAATTATGTTATTCGCTTCCCTTTATCACGTTGAATGAATAGTGCCAGTGTCAGTTGTTTGTAGGGCGGATACGCCCTTCGATGCATCGTTCTTTTGATTTGCTAAACGAATATTCGATATGAGCGTTTGCTTTTAGCACCCTCGCTCGCCTTCTCAACTCGAATTGTGCGTTGATTAAATGATAGAACTTTTTAAACTCCTGAAGGTATTCACTTAATCAGATTTTTCTTGGTAATGCATTTCTTAATAAAAGGTCTTTGTGTTAGTAGCAACGCACTCAAAAGATCAACATAAACATTTTCGTATTGTTCAGATATAAATTATATATTTAAAGGTGAACAGTGGTGTAATTATTATTCCTTGTTATATTTTTGTATGCCTTAAGATTTCCGTATAAAATTAAACTTTCACTGAAAAGCGGTAAAGTTAAAACTAAATAACCCTTATTAAGTTAATTACAATAATTATATTTAAAGACATTTAATATCTTCAACACAAAATTAAGTTTGTCAAATCTTCTCAATCGGGTAATTTCATAACAGAAACTGTATACTCAATTAATTTTGTAAAAAAGCAATCTAGTAGAAAAGTTGTCGGTAGGTTTGTCGTTGTAATACATATTTTATTCACAGAAAATTAGGCACTCACATTTTATTGGAAAAATTTTTAATTTATCTTTCAACTTTTCCAAGATTGTGTCTTATTTAAAAAATAACTTAATACTTGTTTCGGTATTGTTCATCCATCCGAAGAAAATGTTATTTCAAAAATTTCTAATTGTAAGCACAAATTGTGCTCTTTTGGGAGCAGACGATGATCATTAAGTTTTCGATTTGAAACCATTTAAATGCTGATTTTATTATTTAGTATCACACTTATAATTAAAATATATAAGGAAAGGTCATAAAATTGTGTATTAATCAAATTCTAATCGCACAAAAACAGAAAAATCTGATGTGGCCAGCAGCAAATATACTAACTTCCATAATATACAGGGTGATTCTTTGGGAGTTCTAATTAGACGTTTTAGAGAAATTTGACATAATTAAAATCTGAAAATTTGGGGTATGGGGTTTTCGGATATGCTTAGTTGATCTAAAATATTTAGAGTCTTCTACCACTTCCGGTTATACCGGAAGTTGGCTAAAACTTCCTTATTTTAAATAGAACACCCTGTATATTATGACGTATTTCGATAAAGCTACTTTTGAGGATTTTCTCAATATACGGTTTTGCTACCTTATACCGAGTGTTTTACGAGATA
This sequence comes from Vesta saturnalis, assembly GCA_036346205.1. Taxonomy (NCBI): domain Eukaryota; kingdom Metazoa; phylum Arthropoda; class Insecta; order Coleoptera; family Lampyridae; genus Vesta; species Vesta saturnalis. The sequence goes on along the minus strand of JARFJB010000772.1, from coordinate 1,373,951 downwards.
TGACCAATTTTAATACGAAACATTGTCCGGTTTGACACACTGTATCTTTATAAATAATAATCATCTATTTTAATAAAACTTTAACATTTTGTGGATAAAATAATTTTTAATGTACGAGGTGATTCAAAACGCGTACTAAAACATTTCTCAACTTTCTTAAATGGATCATCCTATATTTTATAACGTTATTAGAAAGAACTTTAACCGTTCTTTAATAAGTTTCATTAACCACTCCCTATACCTAAATCAAACCTTTATTGGGGTATTTAGTTTTATAGCACAAAATATTATATTAAAACATCAAAAAAATCAAAATGTAAAATTTAAAAAAATATGTATAAAATCAAATTTAACATTTAAAGTAAATGTTCAAAAACATCTATCTCCTTGTTGCTACAAACATTTATTAGCTCTTTGAAGTATGGAAGTCATTGTTACCTGTATAATCTGCACTGTTGTTAGTGACGCAAATGCATTCCGAACCCTTTCCATAGTGTCTTGTTTGGTTGTTACAGGATTCTCGTAAACTTTATTTTTTATAAATCCCCAAATGAAAAAGTCTAGGGGGTTCAAATCAGGAGAACGTGGAGGCCACAGATATGGACCTTTATTTGCTATCCACCTTCCATCATACATTTCGTCCAGACATCGACCAACGGCTCTGGTACTGTGCGGCGTCGCGCCGTCTTGTTGGTACCATGCTTGATTTCTCTCTATCGCTGGCAAATTGACCAAATTTGGTTGAACCACATTTCTTAAAATTTCCAAATACCGTTGTCCAGTAAGGTTTTCGTCGTAGAAGTGGACACATAAAATTCGATCACCTTAAACAATTATCAAAAGACTAAACACAAAGATCTAGGATTTAAGCACCTGCCTTTTACTCTATTTTAAATTTTATGACCATCTTTCTTGAAATGCTCTTGTCCTTTTTAGATGGGGATTTTCGGTTGCCCAGTAGTGACAATTATGCCTGTTGAACATGCCATTATTCGTAAATTTTGCCTCGTCAACCCAAATGATACTACTTAAAAAATCTTCATCCCCATCTTTCTGCATAATAAGCCATTCACAAAAGTTAATCCTTTTTTCTAAATCTGTATTATTTAGGGAATGTACAGTGGTGTAGGAATAAGGGCTCCACTTATGTTTTTTTTTAATTTTTTGAATTGTTGAAAATGACAATCGCAAATGACGCTTTACATCTCTTATGGAAGCATTCGGATATGCAGTTTAAAATGCCAAAACGTTTACCTCATTATCTTCATTATTGACTATCGGCTTATCTCTAACAGTTTGTGCTCTAAATGACATACTCTTGCAAATTATGCAAAGCGGCATCAATGGTTTTATTAGTTGGAGGGGGTAAGTCAGGGTATCCTTCTGCAAAAATACGACATGTTCTGGCTGCGATTTTGTGGCATTCTCCGTGAATTAGTAATAAATTAATGAAATCTTCATTAGTGTATCCTGATCTGGCCATTATCCTTAACTATACTTTAAATCTTAAACTTTCTAGAATAGGAAAAATGTTAACTTGTTTATCTATCTAGAATTCTAGACGCAAACTGGGAATTGTCAACTAAAATTTTCACGGCACACTATACAATAATAATCAAAATCATAATACAAATCATTATTCCATACATTAAAAGCTTAATACCCCAATAACGGCTCGATTTAGGTATAGGGAGTGGTTAATAAAACGTAAAGAACAGTTAAAGCTCTTTCTAATAAAATACAGGGTGATTTAAGAAAGTTGAGTAATGTTTTAGTACGCGTTTTGAATCACCTCGTACATTAAAAATTATTTTATCTACAAAATGTTAAAGTTTTATTAAAATAGATGATACTAAAGAAATTTTTACCAACCAGATTGTTTCCCTTTTTATTATTTATAAAGATACAGTGTGTCAAACCGGACACTGTTTCGTATTAAAATTGGTCATATCTCGTAAAACACTCGGTATAAGGTAACAAAACCGTATATTGAGAGAATCCTCAAAGGTAGCTTTATCGAAATACGTAATAACATACAGGGTGTTCTATTTAAAATAAGGAAGTTTTAGCCAACTTCCGGTATAACCGGAAGTGGTAGAAGACACTAAATATTTTAGATCAACTGGGCATATCCGAAAACCCCATACCCCAAATTTTCAGATTTTAATTGTGTCAAATTTCTCTAAAACGTTTAATTAGAACTCCCAAAGAATCACCCTGTATAAAAACAGTTGATCAATTTATTGAAATTTTCAAAACATGCCAATTTTGATATACAAAGTTATGATCAAAATTTAAATAAAATCCTTTGTCTATTATTGTATTGTAAAAATTTAAGAATGCCGAGTTCTCCTACGTCCAAATTATCGGCAACTAAATGATTCTGAACGTGGCCAATGGTATAAGGAGGTTGGACTTTCGTATAAAGATATTGTGTAAATTTTAATGTTGATCCAGATGATCCAATGAAGGGGTTCAACATCGCCGCCCTGGGTTGAGACGATAAGAATGCCGCTCATGACTTTTATCTGCATACATACCGGGTGGCTAGAAAAAAAATGAATCCTGTCTAAGTTCGCACATCTTTGGAATGCCTTCAGATATGGATTTCAGCTTTTATTTTCTAAGACACAGTGAACTGAGCATTCTCCCTGCCAGATTACAAACGTTTATTTCAAAACATAAAAGAACAACGAATTTGTAAATATCAACTAAAAAATGTCAATTATACGTTAGTGATATCCTTCAAAAGTCTCCTCTGATCAAATTTATCGACACTTCTGGCCACACTTCTTCTAATCGTCGGCGAAGATCTCCTAAGTTTACAAATGGTTCGCGTTTTTGAGCATACACTTTTTCTTGCAATGCATTCCACACTGAGTAGTTTAAAGGATTACAATCTGGAGATTAGGCGGCCACTGGTTTGCCCGAATGACAGATACCATGTTTTCTTCTAAGAACTGTTGTGTCCTTGCTGCTCTGTGGGATCGAGCACTATCCTGGATAAAAATGTAATCGTTATTCGAGTATAATCGATGCATTTCGGGTAATAAATCGTCACGTATATGCCGTATGTAGCTATCTCCGTTTGTTTTTGTTAACTGAGGATCAGTGAAAAATAGGCTACTTTTTCCATTCCAGGATATTACGCATGATACCATCAGTTTCTTGGAAAACCGCGACTTTCTATGGTACAAACGTTCTAGTTCAACAGCCGAATAAACCCTATTATTTTGTCTGTTTTGAGGGACTTGTAGCGTAAAATCCTTTTCGTCTTGAAAAATTAAGCGTTTTAGGTCAGCATTCGAAAACCTCCTGTATACACGTAAACTTCTAAATGATCGACGGATTTTTGCGTTAAGTGTAATTGCTGGGGTTTGGAACCTTTTGTAACATTTAATACCTACACGTCTTTGAATAACTTGTACTGACCTGCGACTGATTCTTAGACAGGCTGCTATCTGACTCTGAGACAAACGGGTCCCTGTTTGATTTTCCAGCGACTATTCACGTACAATTTTTGAATTTTCATTAACTATAGCAGTTACGGGTCTTCCACTTTCGGGTTTCCTGTAAACGGGTTTAGTCGTCGAATAGCTCAATTTATACTAGAAGGTAGCCATCGTTTCCCTGGAAACTCTCCCGCAATACGTTCTCTGCGCCAATTTTTTTCGCGATAACACATTTCATTTAACTCCAAATCAGATTTTGTTAAATGAGGTGCCATTATGAAGAAAAATTTGCCCGAAGTGTCACTTAACGGATTGTAAACGAACAACTAACTGCAAGTGTCACTTATAACTACATTTGTTTTAACAAAAGATTACTTCAATTTAAGTTGCTTATGCAGACGTCACGTGTAATTGACATTTTTTAGTTAATATTTAAAAATTCGTTATTCTTATATGTTTTGAAATAAACCTTTGTAATTTGGCAAGTATAATTTTCAGTTCTGTCTCTTAGAAAATAAAAACTGAAACCCATATCTGAAAGCGTTCCAAAGATGTGCGAACTTAAACAGGATTCGTTTTTTTCTAGCCACCCAGTATTTGCAGACATATTTCCAACAACTCGATCAAATGCAATAGAGGGAATGGGAGATGCAGGACGCAGAATGTGAACGGCATTTTTATGTCTTACTCCCCTTCAACGTACACACAGACCAGAAGGGAACAACGAAAGAGCAAATTGGTCTCAAGAGTGGTGTCAAATTGTATTTAGTGACGAGTTTTGATTTTATTTGTTTTTTGTAGAACACTAAACATCCCTCATACAAGGTGTAATGATATGGGGTGCAATATGTTATTGTATCAGATCGCCCTTGGCGGATTAAACGCAGCTAGTTACATTTCCAACGTGCCACAGCCTATTGCACTTCCACATCTTTCGGGATTGGAAAATGCAGTACGGGTTGCAACACGATGTTTGCAAGAAGCTAACTTTGTTGTTTCCTCATGGCATGCACGGTCGCCAGATTTGTCACCCTCTGAGCATGTTTCGGATATAATCGGTCGACAGTATATCCCGTCATTTAAATGTGTGCGTTACAAACCGTGGTAAAGCACAATCCCTAGAGAAAAAACTTTTTTTCTGAAACTACCTTAGAAACAATTACTTTCATTGAAGAAAATGGGATTTCCTTTCTAGTCACGAAAGTAAAAAACAATGTTGCCGCGTTAATAACGACATTTAAAAATGGAAAATACCTCTATCAATTTCTTTATTCCGGGCTGTATATATTTTTCAGTGGTCCTACCATTACCCGATTCTATGTGTGTTAATTTCTACTTCCTAGGTAGTTTAACATTTTTACACTAAAAAACCACCAAACCATTAAACAAGCAGGAACTAACTAATAATTGTCACGTGCACAAAGGTAATAATGCCCATACTAGGTAGTGTACCGGGACCCTATTCAGGTAACCGGTAGCTCAGCCGTTTTGGAAAGCACTTGGATGCGTGGGCGTGTGGTTGGCATAGAAATGCAATAACAATTTGAAAAGGGCACCACCTGGTTTGTTCTTGCATATCCCCCAAACCAAGAAAGATACAATGAAGGCTATAATCACAGTTAAAATAGAGTCGAAACGTTGACCTGCAAGAGGATCCTTGACAATAATAAACGTAGACCAGTATGGTTGTCGTACACAATTGTTTATTTACTACAGAACTCAGCCTAAATAGGCAAAAAATTAAATATTCCCTTAAGGCAAAATACACACTCACTGTCAGTAATCATAACATAATCATAAACCCCTAACATGAATAATAAATCTATTAACGTTCTATTAAATCATTTATAATAATGAGTACTCTCAAATCCGTAATAATAATAAACCACTTACCTTTTTCGTGATTTAAATATATGAAAAACAATTCTAATAAAAATCAATTAATTTACACCGCATTGTCACACATCCAGCAGGAAACGACGTTGAACTGGGTAGCTACAATAAAAACACAAAAAAAAAACTTGCCATAAAGATAAACGACAAGTGGGAACAGGTGATCGCGAAAAAAAAATTGTGCAACTCGTAGTTCTAAGAAAAGCTCTCTTTAAAACGCTAGTAAACAAGCAAGACCAGCTAGGCGTCTATACGGCTTAAACCCAACAACAAAAATTATGTCCGCTCAAATTCTATCCTATCCAGATGTTCACAAATAAGGCTAATGAACTTGATAAAATAAACTAAGCCGCGTACGACAGAACTATAAAGCAGCCCAAAAAGGTATGTAACTCATACATTATTGACACAATTGATGATTAAATGGTTAAAACAGAAACCCCAAAATTTAGTAATATCACAGTGATCCCCAGATGTGACACGTATGTTACTAAACAAAATCTAAAATTTAGCGACTGATGGCCTTATCACTTACAGATACATTCACCATGTAGTAAATTTCCCGGTATTATCAATTTTTATAAATCGTATTAAGGCCTAAGTTTTTATACATAAAGCAGTAAACAAAAATATATTAAGAATGCATCTAAACTTGTAAACCGGTTTTTAAATTCTATGAAAAGGGGAGTTTTTCGTTGTTACAGAGGTTGATCACACTTACCCGGGTAGTCCACACTGAACAATAGTTCGAGTGGATTTTATACGTATATAATTCATATTTTGTTTATGAAAGCTAAATATTTACACTTAAGATTAATATAACTAACATAAAAACGATAAAAAAAAAACAAAGTACTTCAGGTAAAATAAACACAATAACGGAGAGTACAAAAGATTGGAACCTCTAGCTTCCCTCAGATTGTCGGTCGGTGGTTCAGGATTCTCTGGGTGAGCGCCTGTGTGTATTAGATGGAGCGGAGATCGTCCGGCAGCTTCTCTATTTACGTTTTCTGTGAAAATTCGGTTAGCGAGATGTTTACACGTTCAAAAAAAATTGAACCTAATTTATATAACAATATAATGGGAAATATTATTTATTTTAGATAAAATTAAAATTGTAAAATCCGGACCTGTCGAGTAGCAGATAGTAACAAATATTTTGTACAGTTATTATTAGTGGAGTTGATCGGAATATTTCCACAGTTATTATTACTGTGTTTATAATAGTGGTCTAGGGCATGCGGTGATAAAATAACGAGGGTGATACTCTCTCTGCCTACTTTTACGATCATACAGAAAATCAATACTTTTAAAGGGATTCTTTTCGCTTTATACATTTTACAAAGAATACGAGTTTATATTGTATAAATGCAAATTTTATACCTGTAACTGTTATGCAGGAGAATTTTAAGGAAACTAAATAATATTTACCGGGTTTTTATTAACTAACTAGCTATTTATAGGATATTAATTACGGTGGATTAATATAATTCTAATTACTCTTAGTAATTAGCGGAAGTTTTAGTAACACAGGATTGGTGATATTTACGAGTGATTAAACTCTTTGAATCTAAATATGAACACTTTCGTATTGTATATTATATGTGGTGCGGGCACGCTTACGGCGGCGGCCAGTTAGTAGCTCCTTAGTACTGCTTTTCTTCCTTTTATAATTCATGTTACCTATAGAATTGAAGAGAAATTCTAAATAATCATGACATTAGGACTGTTCTTAAACGTACAAGAAAAATTAAAGAACTCCGAAGTGTATAAGTTATCTTATTGTTGTGCAACAGTATACATTGGAACTACAAAACGTAGCTTCAATACAAGACGTAATGAGATTTTTAGATTAGATCAATCAGAAAAATCTGCGGTAGCTGACCATGCTTTAAATAATTTAAATTATGGCATTCGATTTGGTAATATGGAAATATTTTTAAGACAAACTCATTATTATGGTCGTTTACAACGTGAAGCTCTTGAAACATATAAACATCCTACTAACTTCAAGAAGCAGGAAGAAAATCTCCATTTAAATAGGTTTTGGCATCTTATAGTTTAGAGAAGGCGCAATGATACGTCTTCATTTTAATTTTAGCTTTTGATATGTCTAGGGCTTTTCGCAGTGCTTTTTCGTAGATCTTAAAGTACGGCTTTACCAATTATATGTTAAACTACCACAATACTACAACTTAACATATGTAGTTGAAATTAAAATCGAAACCGAAATCGAAATCGAAATCGAAATCGAAATCGAAATCGAAGTCGAAGTCGAAGTCGAAGTCGCAGTCGGAGTCGGAGTCGTAATCGGAATCGGGATCGGAATCGGAGTCGGAATCGGAATCAGAATCGGGATCGGGATCGGAACCGGAACGAAAACGAGAACGAGAGCTCTAGCGCGAATGGGAACGATAACGGGAACCGGATCCGGTCCAGGAACCGGAGCCAGAACCTGAACCGGGACCGCAACCGGAATCGAAGGCGAAAGCGAAATCGAAAGCGAACGCGAAAGCGAAAGCGAAAGCGAAAGCGAAAGCGAAAGCGAAAGCGAAAGCGAAAGCGAAAGCGAAAGCGAAAGCGAAAGCGAAAGCGAAAGCGAAAGCGAAAGCGAAAGCGAAAGCGAAAGCGAAAGCGAAAGCGAAAGCGAAAGCGAAAGCGAAAGCGAAAAAGCAAACCAAAACCAAGACCAAGACGAAGACGACGAGGAAGACCAAGACCAAGACCAAGACCAAGATCAATACTAAAACCAAAACCAAAATTATAATTAAAAGTTATATAACACGTTTTCTCTGTAAATAAACACTTTTATTAACAAAGTTATTTCTGTGTTAGATTTGTGCGGATTATTTTAATTGACGTCAAGCTTTTTGTGGCGCTTGGTAATGTCTTAATTTTAAAAGTGAAAATTTGATCTAGTCTCCTTTTGATTTATCCAAACTATATCACAAAACACGAAAATGGAAGATAACCAAAATAATTGACCCTGAAATACGTAAAATTGCCAAAAAAAAGGTCGCGAATTAGCTCACATCAAAATTTTCCACTGGACGCATCCCATTTTTGACACATTTTGTAAGAGTGACATGCATGACATACTTCGGGGTCAAGCTTTGCCAACATAAAAATTTTCCTAAAATGTTCCCTGAATTAATGGCTATAATAACATCGGAGAAGATGACGTCGTGTTTCTTAATATATCTATTAAAGAATCAAAATGGAAGCAAATTACAAAAATTTGTTTTAACATCTTAAATTCTGAAAGTTTGCACTACAACGAAGAGAACTGTAAGTGTTATCGAAACTTCTAGATTTGTGTAACATAAATACAAAAATACACCGTAAAAAAAAAGTTTTAAGTAATATTTGCATTTGCATTCTTTCTTAACTATTGGAAACAATATATGCAAATTTATATGAGTTTAAGATTGGAAGGTTTGCACCAGTGAGATTTTATTTAATTTAATGATGAGTTTATTACATAAATATCACTTGAATATTGTTATGTATTTTACTCGCCGACAAATAAAAATAATGCGTTGCGTCTATACAATTAGTAGAAGGTGTTGTTTATAAAATATAGGGTACCTACTTGCTCACAATTTTATTCTTTTAACATTGGGTATGTGATAAAAACACATAATGCCTTAATGTATATAAAAAGCACATAATCTAATTTCGCCATTTTCGCGCCATAGTAAAGTTTATTTAATTACTTTGCTTAATTTTGGAATGACAAATTAAAAGGTTTAAATGTTGCTCTTACCAATTTTCTCAGTAAACATAGGGTTAGAGGTGTTTTTTATTTTGAACGTTCGACTTCGTCACATTATTAGAGGTATGTGTTTTCAATTAATAACAAAACGAAAAATATAGTAGGTCAATTCATGATTGAATTTAAACCTACAATGTAGTTTATATGAATGAGTTAACCTTTAAGGTAATGTTCCCGTCATTATAGAAAGCACTTTTCGTCGATATTAAAAAACTTTTAACCCACTTTGTAAGTAATCAACCCTTTGTACGTTATAATAAAAATCATAATAGCTCCGTCCTTATTTAACTTTGACATCTGTTACAATATCGATAAGTTATACTTTGTCATGTGACTGAAAAATTAATATCTAACTGCACTCCCATCAGCTGGAAGAGTAATTTTTCATGAACTAGTTCTTCTTTTCATGAAAGAATGAAGGATAATACGTAAGTGTAATATTTCATTTTAGTGAACTTAGAATCACTATATAGCTGACATAATACCACCATCATAACTAAAATTTATGGTTATTATTTATGCAATTAATAGGTATATCTAATAATAAATACGCTACCGTTTGTTACAGGACGGAGTTTCGTGTTTAACAATTACTTGATATTATATGTTAGAGGCGGTTTCGGTTTAATCCCGATATATAAATTGACTAATAAATCCAATAATTTATAAGGAAATGTTTTTATCCCAAATGTGAAAGGGTTCTAGCAAAATGATGACATCTTTCTAAATGACTACACGAAAATATAGCCATATTTTATACAGACACAGAACGATCCGATGTGGTCGAGCATCAGCAATCCCAGAGCATACGACACGCTTTATTTATTTCATGATTTGCCTCTAAATATTTATAACATTTCTATCCCCGGATATGTCCATTGTGTTGGAAGTATGATAAATGACGACAATATCTAGCAGAATGCGAAGAACGCTACACCACTCTGAGCGGACATCCATTGCATTTTTAATACGGTAGAAAATAGGTGGGCCGCTTTTTTACACTACATCTTTGTACACTTCTTGCTTTATTTACTTCTCCATTTCTAAAGATTCTTTCACGCCGTAATGCAACCGTAAATTTTAATTCCGACAATAGAAATGAAATACGGAAGTAACCAACTTTGTATCCCGACAAAAATGAACATACTTTTTCCTGTGACTCGAGTATATTTCCAACGCTTCAGTTTAAATTCAACATTAAACATTTACATGTGTTTAATATATTATTTCCATTTGAAAAGTCTTATTATCTCTTGTTTGTTTCACTCGGAATTGATTATTGCTTATTTTACAGAATTCCTTTAACTACCCATTAAGCTTATTTCGCTCACTTTATACGTATAGTATGTACTGTCGTTTAGATACATGTATATTTGCACAAAACCAACTACCACCACCCTTTGAAATTACGTTTTCTAATTAAATTTCACCAAAAAGCTATTATATGTTAAACGTTTTGGTGACTGTCAACGTCGTGCTAATATAATTAATCATTTATACCATAAATATTGCATTTGATGTAACTTCGATAGAAATGTAATTTATCTATTACCGCACTTACTCATCGATTTTCGTTAGATTATATTATTTATAGGAAAAGTTTTCAATAAAATGCTTTACTTTTTGTTTGCGATAAAAATCTGTAGTGCATTAAATCTTGTATGTTGATGATCGATTATACTAAATTTTACTTTTAAAAGAAAAAAATATTAAATTGAATGTGTGTGATGTGACAGTAGATTACTGTAAATCAGAATATAGGTATACTTCGCAAGACTAAGCTTTTATAGAGTTTCCAGTTTAGGTAGCAATAAAGTATCTCAGGAACAGAAAACAATTTGTTTTGATAACATTTGTTATGATGATGCATATAGCACCGATAAATTACAAGATTGTATTTGACAAAACGACATGATCGTAATAGCTAAATTTGACAGTTTCGCTTTTGAAGAACTTACGAGCGTAGTTCAGTTTCTTGTAACATTTTTGTTTTTTTAAACCACTACACTTAATGCACATTGAGTAACGATTCCTATTTTATTTTTTAGTTCTTCCCTGCACATTATACTAATCTGTTTTGTTTCGCGCTTTGTACCATTTGTTGCACATACATAATGGAGAGGTAATTAATTTTAATTGGGGAACAAAAACATCGGCAATGGGGCTACATTACGGTTTACAACCAACCAATACTCTTTATACATTAAATTTTATTTATTTTAAAGCTCTTTACTTCCACATTGCATGTATGTTTTGTGTTTTTTTTTAGCTTGAAAGATACATTTAGTATATTTACCGGGTGGTTTTTTTTTCGTTAATATTATAGGGTATAGGCTAAACGGTAAGAGATACAAAAAAACTAAGATACGTGTCACGTTCTCTTTTCTAGTGTTTAATGGCGCAATCGGATCTACGCTAACTAAATTGGTTTCGAAGATACAGAGTGATTCTCAAAATCTGCCGGTTTTTATTATCTCTTATGACTCGGTTTTTTATGGAGATAAAAAAAAGCTTTGGATACGAAAGTTTTATGACTTTTTACGTTGAATCCAGTGGCGTTCTTAAAAAAATATAGATGTTTGATTTTTTGAGATATTATCAAAAGTAGCATTTTCTTAAATGGGACACCTTGTATCTGATAATCTCAAAAAATTGCATTTTTTCTTGAGATTGCAACAATATATAACACTTAATATTTTGCATTGTCCTAAATAGCTAAAATACTAAATAAACATTTTTTTTTAGTTGGCCATGGATTTAATCAATTCTTTATTTTATAACAGGCATAATAAAATTGCAGATAATAACAATAATAAAACATTAATAAACTAAAACAACAACTACAAAAAACAAGAAAAGATTTATAACAACTCAACAGAATTATTTCAAATACTTATATATAACAATTAGCATAGGTGGTTAATCACAAAAGGTGCTCAAATTGTCTTCCATTCTGCTCGATGCATTTTTGGGTTCTGCTTGTAACTGAACGAGTGGCGTTATAGATTTGAATATTTGGCACTCTTCCAATGCAATTAATAAAATTTGCTCTGAGTTCTTCTACAGTATTACTTCGGGTTTTATAGACTTCATTTTTGATAGAACCCCAAAAATAAAAGTTGAGTGGCGTCAGGTCGGGGGAACGCGGAGGCCATCTGTTTGGTCCATATGTACCAAGCCAATTTGCGCCAAAATTGACATTTAGTAAGTCCCTTACCATGTGGATATTATGTGCTGGAGCACCGTCTTGTTGTAAATAAACATTATTTCTTGCAGCTAATGGCATGTTATCCAACTCCATTATTACACATTCTTCCAAAATTTGGATGTATCCTTGAGCATTCAAATTTTCATTAAAAATTCTGTAGTTAAGACTCTGTTTTGATATAGCGCCACCCATACATGGAACCCAAACCGTCCTTGTTATATCCTGGCGACCGTCTGATGAGGATTTATGTTTGACCAATATCGATTATTATGTCGTTTAAAAATTCCTTCGCTAGATATAAAAGCCTCGTCGGTCCATATTATATTTTGAAAAAAATTGGGATTCCGATTAATCTGCTGCGAATACCAATGACAAAATGTTAAACGCCGCTCTTCATCTCCAGGATGTAAGTTATGAACCTTTCTTATTTTATATGGTTTATACTTATGCTTTCCTAACGTTTTTAAAACTTTAGATGTACATGTGCCAATATCTTTCTCAATATTACGGCTAGATATCGTCGGATCAGCAGCAACACAAGCTAATGTATTTATTTCATCTCTTTCTCTTTTTGCCTTATCCTATCTTACTTCTTGGTTTTCCAAATGATCCATACTCACTTAAATTGTGATATAATCTTTCAAATATTTGTTGTTCTGGCTGTCGTCGTTCCAGATAACACTCAAAATATAAATCTAGAGCTGCGTCTTTATTTTTATTACTCTCAATGTAGCACTCAAGCATATTTAATTTTTCATAATTTTGAAAATTATTCATTTTAATCACCTTGTTTAAAAAATATAATCGGAAACGAAATAAGAATACTAATACATAATTGATACTGAATTTTATGACATGTAAACAAACAAAAACAATTGCTTAAAACATTCAATTAATGGCCAACTAAAAAAAAATGTTTTTTTGGTATTTTAGCTATTTAGGACAATGCAAAATATTAAATGTTATATACTGTTGCAATCTCAAGAAAAAATGCAATTTTTTGAGATTATCAGATACAGGGTGTCCCATTTAAGAAAATGCTACTTTTGATAATATCTCAAAAAATCAAACATCTATATTTTTTTAAAGAACGCCACTGGATTCAACGTAAAAAGTCATAAAACTTTCGTATCCAAAGCTTTTTTTTATCTCCATAAATAACCGAGTCATAAGAGATAATAAAAACCGGCAGATTTTGAGAATCACTCTGTATCTGAAACCAATTTAGTTAGCGTAGATCCGATTGCGCCTCTAAACTAAACACTAAAAAAGAGAACGGGACACGTATCTTAGTTTTTTGTATCTCTTACCGTTTAGCCTATACCCTATAATATTAATTAAAAAAACCACCCTGAACAGGGTCCTTCATTTCAGCTCCCATCTTTTGTAACTTAGTTATTATTTAACTTAAAGTTTTAGTATTTTGTACACTTTATCTGTGACCTAGGGAGCATTTTAGGAAAATGTGATTGATTATACAGGGTGGTCCAAAAAAGTGTGACGTCATAATGGCATATTTTTTTAAATGGCATACCTTATATTTTTTGTAGATTTAATTGACTTCCATGATTGTCTACATAACCCTAAAATTGCATAGAAATCGGTTGGATAACATCGACAAAAAAAAATAAAATCAGCTTTATACCACTGGTTTTAAAAATGGTTAAAAATACAAATAGTGGCTCGTTTTCAGATAATAAGCCAGGAACACATTAAATAAGGTTTAACAATCAAGCTGACCAAATTTGGGGAATCTAAATTATACAGGGTGTTCAACTGTAGAACTTTTGAGAATTTAAAGATCTTTTTCTTTCTTATTTTAAATATAACACCCTGTATAATTTGATGACATTCGATGCGGAATTAAAAAACAAAACTTTTTTTAAAATATGTCCCTATCAAAATTCCTAACGCTTTAAAAGATATACGCCAAAAACTCGTTTTATCAACTATTTCATAAGCAAGTGTAATAAAAAAAATAAGGTGGCTGTTAAATCAATCTAATGTCATGAGTGCTATTTTGGCAAGTATTGCATGAAATTTGTTACTATCGTAAAATCTCGTTTAAAGTGGTTTTATAATTGTGCCTTTTATGATGAGTTACAGTTCTTGTGGATATGATTTTCATATTGGGAGAGTCCCAAGAGAACTGTTTTTTGGCGAGTCGGCTTTATGCAGAGCGTTATCCATAACAATGGCATCCGGACAAGCACAGTCTGCAGAATTTATTGGAGATATTCACGCAAACGGAAAAAGTAGAATACCACAAACCAGTTCGAAATAAACGGGTTCGAACAGAAGAAAAGGAATTGGATGTGCTACTGCAGGTTATGGAAAATCGGTTTCATGCGTATTACATTCAGTTTCACCAAAAACTTTTCCAAGAAGACTTTGATAAACGTATGGAATTCTGTAATTGGGCACAGGATAAAATATGGTTCAGTTTTGACTTTTTCGATGGTTTTGTTCTCCATAAAAAGGATTTGTTAATCGGCATAATTTTCATTACTACTTGGACCACAACCCGAGGATATTCGGGCAGATTGATAGACAACATAGATGGTCTATTAATGTGTTGGGGAATCAATGGAGACCATGTTATTGGTCCGCACTTTTTCAACGGCCATTTAAACGGGGACATATATCTAGACTTTTTACAAAATGAGGTGCACCGTTTGTGTCAAAATTTACCAATAGAAATAAGAAATACAATGTGGTTGCAACACGATGGAACACCAGCACATTACTCACTGCACGTCAGGAACCACCTGGATAGAGCCTTTACAAATCGCTGGATTGAAAGAGGAGGGCCATGTAATTGACCGCCGCGGTCACCGGACTTAACTAAGTTAGACTTTTTGTGGGGCTACGTTAAGGAAACTGTTCACCATGAAGCTCCAACCACCCCTGAAGACAAAGAATACAAAATGTATTTCGAAAAATTACACCTGTTGTATTAAGAAGAGTCGCAAGGTCTTTCAATACACGTGTTCGTTTGTGTTTAAAAGAAAACGGAAGACATATTGAACATAAGTTATAATAAAAAAAATTTTAGTAATTTGTTTATTAGTTAAGAAACCCAAAATAAATATTTTTAATTATGTGTTTAGTTTAGATTTGGTTTGTTCTTAAGCGTTGAAAAATAAAAATAAATTAAAATAAAGTTATTTAAAGTTATTTTAAATTAAAATTGCTACAAATGTCAAGTAATACTTGTCAAAATAGCACTCATGACTTTAGATTGATAACAGCCACCTTAGTTTTTTGTTTTATTAAAATTGCTAATGAAATAGTTGATAAAACGAGTTTTTGGCGTATATCTTTTAAAGTTTTAGGAATTTTGGTAGGGTCATATTATAAGAAAAGTTTTGTTTTTTAATTCCGCATCGAATGCCATCAAATTATACAGGGTGTTATATTTAAAATAAAAAAGAAAAATATATTTAAATTCTCAAAAGTTTGAGAGTAAATTTTGAACACCCTGTATAGTTTAGATTCCCTAAATTTCGTCAGCTTGATCGATAAACCTTATTTAATGTGTTTCCTGGCTTATTATCTGAAAACGAACCACTATTTGTATTTTTAACCATTTTTAAAGCCAGTGGTGTAAAGCTGATTTTTTTAACATTTAATTTTTTTTATCGATGTTATCCAACCGATTTCTATACAATTTTAGGGTTATGTAGACAATCATGGAAGTCAATTAAATCTGCAAAAAATATAAGGTATGCCATTTAAAAAAATATACCATTATGACGTCACACTTTTTTGTATCACCCTGTATAATCAATCACATTTTCCTAAAATGCTCCTTGGGTCACAGATAAAGTGTACAAAATATTAAAACTTTAAGTTAAATAATAACTAAGCTACAAAAAACGGGAGCTGAAATGAAGGACCTCGTATACGGATTCTTTACACGGAAATAATCATCCCAAATTTTAAAAGGCTGCAAAAAAGAAAAATGGAAAAAAATAGTTTTTTTTGTCTTGGCGAGTAATGAATTGATGATGGATAAAGAACTGTGTTGCCAAAGTCAATACCTTCCGTTTTGCCAACCTTATAATTAAAATTTATATATGTTGTTCTGACAAAAATTGCCACAATGTAGGAGTCAAGAAAGTGCGCGGTTGCGACTCTTGGCGCTGCCGCCTACCGGCGGACATTGGGTGTAGCATGAGTAAGTTATTGGTCTGTTTGGTTTCCGAATCTGCTCGAACTGTGTCTCGCCCGACTTCGTGGATCATACTATTTTCATGTTACCATCTGCACCTGTTGCTTTGTCCTCATTACGCGCGCGCTGTCATATTGTAATGTGCTCCCCACTAGTTTTGTTTGGTTATCTATTTTGAATCTAGCGCAACCAGTGCACCTACATTGAAAAGGTAAGTTAATTCAAAACTGAGCTTGTAAATGGCCAAAAAGTGAGGCTGTCATATTTAATGTATTCTGAAAGTTCAGGGAAACTGTTTTATGTGCCATGTCAGTTGTTTGGCATAACATCTACAAAACTGGGAAAAGATGGGTTCGATGATTGGAAGCATGGTGCGAAAAGCGTCACAAAACACGAAAACTCAAAATCGTGTCTTGTTACTTTAAAGACTAGGCAAGCTCACACGAAAAAGTCCATGCACAACTTGTTCAACAAATAGAGGTGGAAGCTAAGTATTGTCGCAACGTTTTACAGAGAGTCGTTGCAAAAATTCAGGCGTTGTATGCTGCTGGGTTGGCACTGAGAGGTCTCAATGAGTATTTTGGATCATAAACACGCAGTGGAAATTTCATCATGTGTCTTCAGTTGATAGCCAAGTTGGACCCATTTCTAGAAGAACATATTAATAAGTACGGTAATCCTGGTAAAGGATATACTTCTTATCCTTCTTCTACAACATATGAACAGTTTATCAAGCTTATGGCAGAAAAGGTCACAAGTGAAAGCAGATAAAAGATGCTAAGTACTTCTCAATAATTGTTGATTGAAGCCCTGACATAACTCACATTGATGAACTTGCAATTATTATCAGATATGTTCAGGAGAACGAAACTCTTGTAGAGAGGTTTTTGTGGTTTCTTCCATCAGTTGGTCACAGATCAGAGGAAATGTTCCATGCAGTGATTAAAACTTTGGGCGAATTTGGTATTGGTATCAAAAACTGTAGAGGGTAGTCCTTACGATAACGAGTCCAATATGTCTGGAGCCTACACAGGCTTGCAAGCTAGGATCTAAGAAGTAAGTCCTACGGCTGTCTATACACCTTGCGCTGCACATTCTCTAAATCTGGTCGGAGAACATAGTTGCTGCGCAGAAAGTAACAACTTTTGGGACTTATTCAAAATATGTATGTTTTTTACAAACTCTACGAAAAGATGCGAGATACTCCAAAGCTTTCTGACTGAAAAGAGAAATTTGAGCTTGAAGAATTTATCTAAAACTGGCTGGTCAGCGCGAGATGATGCTTGCAAAAGCCTTAACAAATATTGGGGCCAAATAGTGCAAGCTCTCATTCATCCAAAATGATGAGATACAGAAACCTGTTACAAGAAATGAGCATCTGGATATCTCAAACAATTGCAGAGATCGAAAACTGCCATACTTTCAATCATGTGGGGTCAACTGCTAGAGAGACTAAATATTTCAAGCAAGGCACTTCAATCCAAGAAAATAAATCTTTCAACAGTGGCACAGATTTACGGTTCCCTTCAAGAGTATGTAACAGATTTCCGTACATAGTTTGAAGCATTTGAAGAAAAAGCAATTGAAAAATCAACAGTCTCTCAATATGAAGATAATTCTAAAAGAAAAAAGATAAGAAAGCTACAAAACGACGAGACAAGTAAACACTGATCGTTGACAGACTACTGAGCGAATTGTCGAAACGAAAACTGTTTACGACGAACTTAGTTCACTGTTTGATATTTTCATTTCTGTAATTCACTGGGATGAAACAGCCATTTACGAAAATGCCAAGAAACTATGTTCAAAATTTATTAATGATTTACCGGATGAAGAGAGATTTAATAATCAATGTCTTCACTTTTTTAGTTTGTTGAAAAGTGTAGGTGTAGATGAAGAGCGCGGCAAAATATTCGTCGATCTTCAGAAACTGATCAATGATCGCGGTCTGAGAGAATTCTACCCGTATGTGGATATGTGCTTAAAAATTGTCTTGACTATGGCAGTATCTAATTTTTCGGCAGAAAGGTCGTTTTCTGTGATGAAACGATTGAAAAACTACCTTCATTCAATCATGAGCAAGAATTGACTGAATTGGCAACTGAGTCTGATCTGACGAAGAAATTGGACTTTGACGACGTAATAAACTCTTTTGCCAAAAGCCAATCCAGAAGTAAACTATTGTAAAATGTAAAGAAAAATATTGTTCCATGTTTGTATGTATAATGTATGTTAATACATTGCCTTTCTTTATTACAATAGAAAACTACACAAAGACTACTAATATGCTATATTTTTTTTGTTGTCAATGTTAATATAAGTAAGTTACTCAACTTTATAAACTGTGTTGATCAATTACCCGACTAATTTCCTAAGTTTACATAGATACATAGTTTAGTAAGGAGGTAGAAAATATACTAGAGTAGTAAACACTCAGTTGACGAAAAATAATCCTCGTGAAATTACAACTTAAAACTATTAAGTTGAGTTGAGCTGAGTTTTCACTCCATAAATGCTTGAACTAAATGATTAGATTTTTTATTCTCAGAAGACTTCCGAAGTCACAGTTTTGCATTAAACTTTGCCAAACTTTGGGCGCCTACCTCCTCAACCTCCACCCCGTGATACTAAGTAGGGCGGCAAATCAGGCCTGGCCCATAGGCGACAAATTGGTAAATCCGCCTCTGGTGCAATGGCTAGTAAGAAATGTGCTTATTTAACAAGTTAAAAATGTTACCGGAATAGTATAATTTATTTTAATTTGTTCTTAAAAATACAAATGTAAAATCATAGTTTATTTAGATTTTTTATGTTGGTAATATAATGATAGTGAAATCATCAAAGAATTATTAAGTATCAAAACTAAAATTTAAATTATGGATTCAATTGATACCTCCTTCACTCCTTCAGAATTAAGAGAGATTGCAGATAGTGCAGTCGAGAAGTTACTTCCTGAGAAATCATGAGGTAAATTTGAAAATTATGAATTCCGACACAAGCCATTCATTCAGTGTGTTTCCGGTGTTGAATATATTGTTAAAGATGTTAAGTTATTAATTTTATAGATGAAAGATCTATAAAATTAATAACTAACATCTTCAACAATATATACAACGCCGGAGACATACCGAATGAATGTGGCTATATAGAAGAATTTTGAAAATATCATGGAGAGATAGAGTGACGAATAAAATAGGCCTGGAAAGAATTAAAGAGAAAAGGAAGTAATAAAAACCGTGAAGAAGAGAAAACTAGGATATTTGGGCCAAATATCACCTCAAGTTTATCCTATAGGGGAAAGTATACGGTAAAAGAAGACCTGGTATGAGAGGATGGTTCTCCAAAACAATCACGGAATTATTTAGAGCAGCCGTGAACAAGATTACCATAGCCAGAATGATTGCTTATCTTCGAAACGGAAAAGCACCTGTAGAAGAAGAAATAGAAAGAAAAGAATATAAAAACTTTTGTACATGGTGCTATGAAAATAATGTTGTAAATGTAGCAGACAATATTGTACTAGCATACTTCAATATAACAAAGAAAGATTCTACAATGTAGTCAAATTACTCAATGCTCCGAACATGTTTTTCGTTATACCGGGTGGTCGTAAAATAAGGAATAAATTCAATATCTCGTAAAGTACAATTTTTTTCAAAAATCGCTGTGACCCGTCGATTTTATATTTTTTCGGGGCATATTTTGCGAAAAAAAATTTTATACAGGGTGTCCCAAAAAAGATTTGCTAAAAAAATTTATTTTTTCAAACTGCAACCCAATTTTTGTATTGCATTTTTGGATTGCCCTTACAATTCTAAACATTTGTCATGCAGCATGTGCTATACCTAAGTCCAAGCGTTTTGGAGTTATTCGCATTCAAAATTTAAAAATTGAAAAAAGGCATGAAGAAAACGAAAAATAAAATAATTTTTATAACGTTTTATTATATCGAAAACAAAGATTCGTAAACTTAAAAATAATTTTATTTCAGCAAATGTTCGAAATATCCTCCGTTAGTCAACTGACAATAGCCTAATGGATCTACAAATTCCTGCTGCATATTTCGAACCATTTCGGGCGTTATTCGACGTATTTCTTGACGGATGCGTTGTTTTAAATCATCTAGATTTGCCGGTTGGCTTTTAAATACCTTGCCTTTAAGGTATCCCCATAAAAAAAGTCTAGTGGTGTTAGATCGGGTGATCTTGGTGGCCACTCAATAACACCGCTCCTTCCAATCCACCTGTTTGGGAAAGTGTCGTGCAAATAAGTTCGAACTACCACAGCAAAATGGGGGGAGCACCATCTTGTTGAAACCAGATGTTATGGTGTGGCAAATCCGAATGTTCTATCTCGTTTTCTGCATAACCTTTTTTCAATTTTTAAATTTTGAATGCGAATAACTCCAAAACGCTTGGACTTAGGTATAGCCCATGCTGCATGACAAATGTTTAGAATTGTAAGGGCAATCCAAAAATGCTATAAAAAAATTGGGTTGCAATTTGAAAAAAAAATTTTTTTTAGCAAATCTTTTTTGAGACACCCTGTATAAAATTTTTTTATCGCAAAATATGCCCCGAAAAATATAAAATCGACGGGTCCGAGCGATTTTTGAATAAAATTGTGCTTTACGAGATATTGAATTTATTCCTTACTTTACGACCACCCCGTATGTACAAGCATATTGACATATCTACTTATACAAAGTTGGTCGCATTTCTAAAGCGAAAATTGACAAATGTTTTGTCAATTACAATATGATAAAAAAAGCTATGTTTAGTACAAGGGACTAACGAAATTGTTCATTGTTACACTATTACTTCTGGGCATACCTATATTAATTAACATCAAAACTAATAGGGTGCATACAGTGTAGGATTGAATCGAGTTGAATTCCCTCGATAGCTTAGATGGTTAAGAGCCCACACTCTAGATAAGTAGTGGTCATGAGTTCCAGTCCCACTCGAGGCAATCTTTTACTGTGTGTACGTTGGTAGTTTTAATAATTCACAATTATTACTGTTATGATTTTGTCATCATTGGCGCTTAAATGCGTTTAGTTTGTAAGTTTTCCTTGGATATATATATATATATATATATATATATATATATATATATATATATATATATATATATATATATATATATATATATATACTAGCCGTACCCGTCGCGCGCTCCTGCGATCTCAGAATGGGTAGGGGGATATTTAAATTTTGTGATATACGTGTCTCATAATAATTCCAGTCAATCGACCCATAAATAAAAAAAATTCAACCCGTCATTTCACCCCCTTAGGGGTGGAATTTCGAAAAATTCCTTTCTTAGTGGATACCTACAATTCAAAAAAACACACCCTATGTCAAGTCTGTAGGACCAGCGGTTTAGACAGTGCGTTGATGTATCAGTCAGTCACTGAGTCAGTCAGGACTTTGAATTTTATATACACATATTACCTATTAAGATTGCTACAAAAATTAATAATCAATAACCTAAAGTTAATAATACCTAAAGTTAAAGTTAAATTGCTCTCTAACTTGATTTGAGTCTAGACTGCTGCATTAACTGAACATTTAACCAATTTGGTGTATTCACAGTTCATTAGACATTACAACTCCCGTTGTAGTACATGGTTACTGAAAATGGATACAACATTACGTCACTTTTGTTTCATGTAGACAGCATGAACTGAAATAGTTGGTTATTCTCTTATTCTGCTTAACGCTAAAACAGTCATATAAGCGATATTATCGAATGGAAGAATAAAAAATTAATTATTCCAACACCATGCACAGATACTAGTGGCTTAATAATAACAAATAAATGCACTCTCGCATTCGCGGTGAGATAAATGGTCGGTGTGTGAGAGAGAAAGTATGAGGGCTTGGGCGCGCGCCGTGTAAAATTAGGTTATCTCGTTTTTCCGGGAGATTTTACCAATTTTTCTCTTCATAAAAACCTTCCTCAGCCTTCAACCATTACTCGAAAAAAAAATTGGCAGAATTGGTCCAGCCGTTCTCGAGTTTTGCGCTTAGCAACACATTTGGCGATTCATTTTTATATATTAGATAGATATATATATATATATATATATATATATATATAATTTAATACGTTCCATTATCAACATTTTAATTAAATATTCACTGCGATACGATTTCTTCTTAGATATAATTGAGAAAT
Source organism: Vesta saturnalis (assembly GCA_036346205.1). Taxonomy (NCBI): domain Eukaryota; kingdom Metazoa; phylum Arthropoda; class Insecta; order Coleoptera; family Lampyridae; genus Vesta; species Vesta saturnalis. The sequence goes on along the minus strand of JARFJB010000772.1, from coordinate 1,351,266 downwards.
TGATTATACTAATTGTACTGTTTCCTAAAGTATGTCATTATTAATTTTATATTACTTAATTTGCCGATATCCGATCTCTTGATCAAGCTGTTAATTTCAAAATTTATACAAATCATTTCTAGGAACAGACGTTTTTGATAATTATTAGTGCGTTTTAAAATGTTGGTATTTTCGAAATCCATCATGTGTCTTTCATTAAATACATGTTGTGCTAGTGCACAAGAATATACGTTTCTGTGTGTATCACTTTTTTAAGCAATGTTATCCTACCTGATAGATTTCTACCCGTCTGGCCTATATAAATTTTATCACAATTTCTACATTTAATTGAATACACTACATTGCATAATTCTATAGTGGTGAGTGATGACTTCAATTTACAGGTTGGATACCGTTTTATACTTCTACTGAATATGTTAATATAACCGAAACCTTTAAAAATGCTAATAAGCTTGGGTGTACGTGACGGAATGAACAGTAACGAACAAATTGTAGTTTGGGTGTTTTGAGGAAACTGTTGGTTTTTGTTTAGCATATCATTATCTAACATCTCTGCCGCGTTGTTAGTGGTGGGACTACTAAATAGTAATTTATTGACCATCTTAGCGGGATACTAATTTTCCATTAAAATGTTGTTTAATTTAAATAAGTCCTTTCGTCGAAATTTTGGATGTAATAACTTAAGTATACGATTTTTTAATGACAGTACTAGATTAATTTTTATCCTAGTGGGATGTGAAAAATAACTTATAAACCTATTGCTGCTCATAGGTTTACGATACCATTCCGTGCTTAATAGGTTATTATGGTCATGATGTATCATCATATCCAGAAACGGGGTTTTATTATTAGACTCCTTCCCTATAGTGAACTGAATATTAGGGCCAATCCCTTGCACTACTTCTAGTTTATCTTCAGGTAACGCCAAAATCAAGTCGTCAACATAACGTTTGACAAAAGAAACATTCGCTCACTAGATCATCCAATACAAAGTTGCATAGAATACGTGAAATGGTAGAACCCATTGGTGTGCCGAATACCTGTTTGTAATAACAATCTTCAAATTTTAAGGTGTTAGTGTTAGTTTGTAGTTAGTCCGTAGGTAATGTTTTAAGATTTTCGGCCTCAAAATATTACGATAATAAAAAAGCCACAGGGTGTCAAATTTCCAAAAAAATGTCGATTTTTGAAATATCTCCAAAACGAAAAAAGGTATTTTTCTCATTCTTGGTATAATAAATAGAGATATAAAGTACATTGGTTTTAGCTTATTAATACGTTTTTATTATGTACAGTGGCGTAGAACGCAAGGAGTAGAGCAACCTTTTAATCCCTCATTTCTACGCCAATGGAGTACATTGGATTTTTTAATCAAAATACGAAACCTTGATGTTTTTCAGGTAAAAAAGGTATGCTTTGTCTAAATCCATAACTTTAACAGTCTCTAAGATATTTGCATGTTTAGGTATTTATTACCAACTGCTTATGGAGGTTACTAACTTGTATCTCAAAAACGAAACACTATTATATGAATGTTTTGTATCAAAATGATCAGATCTATCATTTCCTGAAATTACGTGTATTCTTACCGTTGACGTTTTAAGTTGTTTCCCAAATACTACGGAATAATAATAATCTGCCTAAGCAGTTGCTAATAAATACCTAAAAATGTAAATATCTTAGAAACCGTGAAAGTTATCGATTTAGACAAAGTATATCTTTTTGATTTGAAAAATATCAAGGTTTCGTACTTTAATAAAAAAAATCCAGTTACTCCATTGGCGTAGAAATTAGGGATTAAAATGTTACTCTACTCCTTGCGTTCTACGCCACTGTACATAATAAAAACGTATTAATAAGCAAGACCAATGTACTTTATATCTCTATTTATTATACCGAGAATGAGAAAATACCTTTTTTCGTTTTGGAGATATTTCAAAAATCAGCATATTTTGTAGAACTTTGACACCCTGTGCCTTGTTTATTATCAATATTTTATTAAAACAAATTGCATCAGATCGTAATATTTCGAGGCCGAGAATCGTAAATTTCACTTTGGACCATTACTTACGGACCACCCCGTATACATCTTACAGAATCTGGATAAAATGCAAATCAAACACAAAATTTTTTATAACTATTTACATAAACAATATTTATAACGAAATAAAATATACAATTCCACATCAATAGCACAGAATAGTAATTAACTTATCTTGAACGGTAATTATACCTTAACATTTGAGCATATTATGTATGGCGCGAGCCAGGGCAGCGAAGCGAGCGCTATAATTTATGCGAATAATGTTAGGCTTGTTACCACTCGAGATGCGTTCAGTAGTTTACCGTTCATTGACGCATTAATTTACAAAACAAGTAATAAATGCGTATTGAGTGGCTCGGTTGGTTGGGTGGGTGCGTACGTGCATGCGTTCTTAACGACATTCAAATTTCAAAACCAAGTTAATAACGGTATATATTCAATTCCAAACTCGATACCATTTTTAACGACCCTTCTGCATAAGTTTTAATTCGACTGAAATGTAGCTACATAGACGGATTTATACTCGCAAATAATCTCAACTCGTCAACCATTTTTTGGGTTTTGCTTTGCAAGGTTAAACAACGTGAATTTACCAGCTCTCGCTTTTAATAGTAAAACACGAGGTTTTTTGTAGCACAATAAAGAGGTAACTGTGGCAACAAAGAAGACTACAGTTGAAGGAAGCGATGATTAGTGGTAGTCTGCGTAAAGACTAGTATTACATACAAAAAAGACGATTTTGGAGGTGAAAGAATAATAATAGTGGCATTTTATGCAAATAATTTGCTATTTACCTGTATTTGTATACAATAATACAATACATAGATATCGTGGTGACCTTTGACCCATACATTTATATTTACATTTATATAAAATTACAAATTAAATAGTGAAATTTATTCGTATAATTGGAAGAAATATTAAATACTGAATTGAGGACGTCAAAAAAAGAAAAATAAGGCAGATAAACTAAACAGTACAAGAGAATGAATAAAAGGGAAAGGGAAAAAAAGGAAGCGGGACGGCAAAGAGTATTTGGAAAAGCGAAGAAGATAATAAGATTGCCAGACGTTAAAAAGGTAGAGGCGGAAAAAAGTGGTAACAGCGCAACAGTGGAAAGGGAAAAGAGGAAGGAAGAGAAATAAATGGAAATAAAGGAGTTAATCCGTGGGATGAGGAAGCTGATGGAAGAAAATATGAAGGGACTAAGGAACGACACCAAAGAAATGAAAGTACAAATGGAAGAAAGGGAAAAGGAATGAAAGGTGGAAAAACAATAATTGATATAGAGAATAGAAAAATTAGAAAGAAGAGTAGACGATGAGGAAAGAAGGAAGAATGGCATCGTGGTAAAGCTGTCGAGATGCAAGGAGCCACAAAAAGATCTGCAAGAGATGACGGAAGAGAAACTAAATGTAAGAGCAGAAGTTAGAAAAGTGTTGGTGATAAATAAGGAGAAGAAAATTAGATTGTTGTGGTGGAAATGGAGAGATGGGAGAAGAAACAGAAGATTATGGCAGAGAAGAGGAAACTGAGGGGTACAGGAATTTACGTAGACGATCTAACAAGGGAAGAAAGGAGTGTACAAGAAGATATAAGGAACAGGGCGGCGGAAAGAAGAGCGAAGGGAAGAAAAGTATGGGTAGGATATAAAAAAATGGAGATAGATGGGGAAAGATACGTGTAGAATGAAAGAGCGAAGGAGCGAAACAGAGAAAGGGGAGATAGAAGGGACATACAAAGACAAAAAAACTAAAAGAAGGGGGAGAGAGACGGGAAAATAGGATGACGAGGCGGCAGCAAAATGGACAAAGGAGTAAAGGAAAGGGAAAAGAACAACAAAGGGATAAAAGGTAAGTAAGGGAAAACTACAGGAAGGGATAGATGAAGTAAAGATACTGTTCTGGAATGTGGCAGGAATAAAAAATAAAGATCAAGATTTTTGGAAGTATGTCAGGGAGCAGGACCTGGTGGTATTACAAGAGACATGGTTAGAAGAAAAAGAACGGGCGTGCTGGGAAAGAGAAATGCCAAGTGAATTCTCATGGGTGGTTCAGTGCGCGGAAAGGAACAATACAGAAGGAAGAGCAAGGTGGGGTGGGGGGTTAGTAGTGGGAATAAAAAGAAAATGGCTGGAAAAAGAAGCAGAAGAGAAAGTGCAAAAAGAGGTATCATAGAAAGAAACATACAGTGGGGTAAAGATAAAATAAAAATAGTGACGGTATACAGTAGAAAGATGAAAGAAACTAGGGAAAATTAAAGGACATGATAGAAGAGAGGGGGGAAGGTATGACAATAATAGGAGGGGATTTTAACGCGAGAATAGGGGAAGAGGTGGGGATTACAAGCAAAAAGAGGGACGGGAAAAAGACCGACAAAGGATAAAGTGTTGAATATGGTAGGAAAAGAACTGTTAGAAATGCGCAAAGAGAGGGGGTAGGAAATAATGAATGAGAATAGAGAAGAAAGAGAGAGGGGAGAACACGTATATAGGAGCAAGGGGAGAATCAGTAATAAATTATATAATTACGAATGATGCTGAGGCTGAGGAAATAATAAAGATATTTAGGGTAGGGGAGAGTGTTGCATCGGACCACCAACCCCAGGAAATGATAATGGAAGAGAAGAAAGGGAGGAGCTCAAAGAAGAAGAGGAATATATAATTGAGAAGATCTGGACAGAAGAGAGTATAAAGAGGTACAAAGAAAAAGTGGGAAAAATGAGATTGGAAGGTAATGAAGTGCAAGAAAGTGTGGAAGAAATGAAAGACAGAACGGAGGAAGCAACAGAAAAAGTCAAGTTTAGAAGATGGAAGGGGAGAAAATGGGGTGGAAAATATGGTCGGATAGATAATGTAAGGAGGCCAATAGAAAAGCAAGAAGAACACTAGGACGGTTGGAGAACGGGAAAGTGGAAAAAGAAGCACATAAAGAAGCAGTAACGATATACAGGAAACCATGCGAAAGTAAAAACAGAAGAAGATGTATGGAAATTTTTAAAGAAAGAACGGCGGAGAAAAAGGACACAAACGGGAATACAAATAAAAGAATGGGAGAGGTATTTCAGAGACGCACTGGAGGGAGAGAAAATACAGGACGAAGTAGAAGACAACGTAAGAAAAGACACGAGATAGAGGAAAAAGAAGAAGGAATAAAAGAAATGAAGTAAAGAAAGTGAAAAGAGGGAAAGCGGCAGGAGAAGATAAGATTCAAGGTGAGGAGTGGATATACGGAGGGGAAATGGTGACAAAAAGGATGACGGAAATAATAAACAAAATATGAGGAGGAGAAGGATTCCCGGAGAAGTGGAGGAAAGGATAGATTTGCCCAGTGTACAAAAAAGGAGGCAAGAATCGGATGACAAATTACATTGCTAAACACGGCCTACAAAATATACGCGAACGTTTTGGTAGAAATATTAAAGAATGATGTGAAGGAAAAGAAGCTGTTACCAGATGGACAGACAGGATTCAGGAAAGGAAGAAGAACGACGGATAACGTATACATATTGAAGCACATGGCAAACAAGGAATTAGGAAGGAAAAGAGGTAAAATGGTAGCGGCATTCGTAGACATAACAACGGCATTCGATAGGGTGAACAGGCAAAAGTTGTGGGAGTTCATGAGGAAAAAAGATACGCGAAAGGATAATAGAAAAGATAGAAGAAATATACGAAGAAACGAGGAACTGAGTAAAGGATTTGTACCGAGGATGGGATTGAGACACCGATGCGCGCTGAGCCCAAGCCTGTTCGCAGTATATACTGGAGACCTGGAGGAGACATTAAGGGGACAGCAAGAGGGAGGCCTGATTGTGGGGAACATGAAAGTGTGGACGCTGGCATACGCGGATGATACAGTGTTATTAGCAAGGGAGGAAAAAGAAATGAATGCGATGTTAAAAACGTTGGATAGATATTTGAAAAGGAAATATCTGGAAGTCAATGGGAGCAAAACTAAGGTAATGGTATGGAAAAAAGGGGGCGGAAAAAGGAAAAAGGAAGAATGGAAATGGAGGGATGAAGAGATACAGCAAGTAAAGGAATTCACATACCTGGGGTACACAATGAGACAAGACAATAAAGATGGGGAACATATAAAAGAGCAAGTGAGAAAAGGGAATAAGCTAATAGGGCAAGTGTGGGGTGTAGGGGAAAGGCTGTTTGGAATGGACATCAGGAAAAGAAAATTATTATTTGACACACTGATAAAAATTGTGGTACTGTACGGGGCGGAAGTATGGGGGTGGAAAGAATACAAAGAGATAGAGGGGCTGCAAGAAAAATAGTGGAGGTGGATACTGGGGGTGGAAAGAGAAGCACCAGGGCACATCATTAGAGGAGGTGCAAGTAGATAAAATAAGGGTGAAGGCGGGAAATAGAGCGGTAAAGTACGAGGAGGAAATAAATAAGAGAAGGAAGAATAGAATATAGACAAGAAGCCAGGAAAGAATATTATGAACAAAGTGGATATGCAAAAGAAGAAGTAGAAACAGGGAAGGAATGACCGTGAGAGAGGATATAGTTAGAAGGGATAGAGATGTGCAAAAGCAGGAAAGATGGTCGAAGGTGAAAGAAGGAAATACAATGTAAACTATAGGAACATTACGGTAGAAGGGATACCGAGATATTTGAATGTGGAAGAGAGGAGGGAAAGAATATGATAGCGAGATTTAGATGTGGAAAGGAAGAGAGGGGAAACAGGTACTGTAGAAGGGACGAAGAGAGAAAATGTAGGCTGTGCGGAGAAGCGGTAGAGTTGATTAAGTACATCTTGCAAGAATGCAGGGAATTAAAGGAGGAGGAGAGGACGGTGGAAGAGATACTAGAAGAAGGAGGAAGGGGAGCGGCGTGGATGCAAAAAACATGAAACAGAAGAAGGCAGTTAATGGGAGAAGAGAAAAGAGAGAAGTTAGTGTAAGTAAAGTAAAGAAAGGAGAGACTATAAAGAGTGTAAATAGAGAAGGCAAATGTAAAAAGTAAAACGCAAGCACTTCGCAAAATTTTTGTAAATTACAGTATATTAGTAACTCAACACGTCAACCAAATTATAAATTTGTATCCCAACTCATTTTTGCGAACTGTCACATTAATTTGACCGAAATTGAGAAAGTTAAGGTGTTCTACTAAACAAACACACTTCATGCATACGTCACTGAATTTATTTCCAATAGAATTTAACATTTAATCGTCTACTAATGAAGCCCAATTTAAAATATGTGACCTTGCTGGTCAACCTGCGTGTGGCCTATCCTAACTTATATCCAACGATTTAATTTATTGGCTCACTGGTGACAAATAACGATAGTAATACAATAGTTATACGGTCTAGACACAAATATATCTTAACATTTATCAAAAAAAAAGGGTTACAATGTAAACGAACTTCAACGACGTCGCGGTTTCATGATTTTCGGTTTGACACGCATTTAATAATAATAATAGTATAATTGCCAGTTATTACTAAATCTTTAAACTTCATTGAACCGTTTGGAAAATGGCTTCCATAACATTGAAAACGGTATCAAAATTAATTAAATAAACATGAGATTTTCTGTATTTAAAACTACTTGTAATGGCGAATTAAATTGATTTACGTGCTTGTATATTAATAGTATCGCATATATTATACATTTTGACATTTCTAAATTTTAAAATCTTAGGAAATGTGTAATTTCGGTTAATTATAAATCCAATGTAAAAATTTAGTTAGTACGAGTACATAAAAGCAAATGTATGAATACCATTTTCAATTGTTGAAAAAGGATTATACTAAATTAAACAGAGAATATGTAATTAACATTTTTAATTTGAAAACAAGGCTTGAGTAGGTTCTAAACGACTAAGCTTTATCTCACATTAATCTATGTTGTTAATTATGCCACTGATAACCTACAAATGTTCGTATGTAAATTACATGCTAAAACATTTAGTAATGACCTGAATTAAACACTTTATCCTAGGTGAATAAGACATCATAAGATGTATGTTAGACGTTACTATAAAATATCCGATTTGGCTAAGAACGAATTTAAATAACCCATGTATGTTTTATTGCTTATCAAAAATTTTAAAGAAAATAAAAAAAGTAAAAATGAAAAGTTGGCAGAACAAGCAACTCTTTGACAATGAGTCTATTAGAAATACCCAGGACCAATTGTTTTTATGTATGGAGTGTTCCATAAATATACCGACAAACTATAAGGGGTTGTAGGGGACATCAAAACACACATTTTTTGCTTCACATAGTCCGAAAATGCTTCGTTTTCGAGGTACGGGGTGTTGAATATTGTTAAAAAAATAGTTTTTTTTATAAAAAAAAAACGGTTCAGGCGATTTTAATGGAATTTTCCCAGTTTATTTCTAACAAGGCAGCTTTGGGATTCATTATAGTAGGTACAGTGATAAAACGGGTGTTGATTTTTAATTCAAAGACACCCATTCGTAATCAGGAAGATCTTATCGCAAAAATAATGCCGCTTGTACACAAGTATGGAATCTTCCATAGGGTGCGCGAGTCAATGATCCGGCGGTGCAATCTTTGTATCGAAGCAAATGGTCAACATTTTGAACAATTGTTGCAAACTATAATTTCATTAAAATGCAATAAACTTAATAAAGATTAATAAAGAAACGTATTTTTTACAAATTTCAATACCGTTCGCCTCAAACGAAGCGTTTTCGGCCAAAACGGGAAAAACTTAATTAAAATCGACTGAGCGTTGTTTTTTTTTTTTTTTTGATAATAAAAAACTATTTTTTTAAACAAACTTCAACGCCCTGTATCTCGAAAACGAAGCGTTTTCGGACTATGTTTACAAAGAAAAAATATGTGTTTTGATATCCCCTACCACCCCTAAAAGTTTCCGGTATATTTATGGAACACCCCGTATAAATGTAAGATTAGTATGGGACCTGATCCATATTGGTTAAAATTTCGAGCAGTATTAATTAATGAGCAGAGAGAATGATTTTTTTTGATAATAAATGCAGAAAATGATGGCCCAAACCTCAACTAATTGCTATACTTTGTTAAATAAATAAGACAAAGAAAAAAACCGGTGTTGGGTAGTATGGAAGCCTCCTTGAGTGGTGTCCTTAAAATTCATTTATGGGAGTTTAAACATAAATTCAAAAAATTGATTTTTACCAAACAAAGTATGCAAAAATTTTAGACACCCAGGTGAACCCGTGCATAAATTATATTGTATTCGACAAGACAGCCAGATAAAAGAACATCCAAAAAACTTTTATTGTTTTAGAATCAGAGGATTCTGAAACGTGAAGAAAGGTGAATATATTTGTGTATCGCACACAGAGTTACTGATTCCGCTTTCCAAAGGCCTGGGTGGCATTCAACAGACTACATCACAACCGCTGCATAAACACCAGTTTGCGGCTTGACCGAATAACAACGTTTCTAGTTTCGAACCTCTTTAGCGCTTAAATGTGTGTAATTGGTCATTATTGTGTTTCTCAGATTTTATTTAAAGGTATCATTTTATTGCCTAAACATGAATCACAGTTGGCCTCTAATTACGAATTTAGGATAGTTAGTGATACATTATTTAGACTCAAGGTACAAAAAAGAAATTGAAGAAAGAACAGAAGACTTTAACATCTGTGGGTAATAATTAAAGCAAATTAGGGTTATGTTAGTTGCATTTTTTTCTGTAACAAACGCGTGCATTTGTTTCAAAGTGAATTTCTGATTTTCTATATATTTTTTTATAATTTGCTTCCATTTTGATTTTTTAATACGCATATTGAGAAACGCGATGTCATCATCTACGATGTCATTATAGCCATTACTTCACGGAATATTTTATGAAAATTTTTATGTTGGCAAAGCTTGATCCGGCATTATATCATTTTAACAAAATGTGTCAAAAACAGGGATGCGCCCAGCGGAAAACTTTGATGTGAGCAAATTCGCGACCGTATTTTTGGCAATTTCACGTATTTCAGGAGGCGTACATGCAAGATTATCTTGATTATTTTCCATTTTCGTGTTTTGTGACAGAATTTGGATAAAACAAAAGGCGACTAGATCGAATTTTCACTTTTAAAATTAAGACATTACCAACCGTAATGACCCTAAATCAACTAAATTAACAATTGTTGTTTAAAAATAGTATAAAGGGGCAAATTACAAAAAAATGGCATAAAGAACGTATTTCATAAGACTTTCAAGTACGAATTTAAGTTTAAAAACGAGTGCAACACTCGACACCGAGCCCTACAGGTTGTCATGTCTATTGCCTAACAGAATGCTTCCGGAAAGTCATTTGTTACAGCGGTTCTCTCGTTGAAATAATTTTATGAGCTCATATAAAATTCATACTCCGCGGTTATACATATTGGTTACATTTACCCACGGCCATGAACTAAATTTTTCAGCCAACTTTGCGATCTTGCATGAAATTGGTTTTGTTCGGCATCCTCTTCCATATTGAAAAAACCGATGTTACTTGCTTGATCTTCGGTTTGGACATGTTACATAGTCTTAACATGTTACGACCATTATGGTGTTAAGACCTCTTGTTTATAAACTAGTGTGTTAGAAATTAGATCGTCCCTGAGGATGAATAATATTTAAGATTCGAAACACAGAATTCAAATATGAGCTTAGTTCTTTTATTACTGATAGAGGGCGCCACATACAGGTTTCCATCTTGTTTGAATTGGTCCTAACTTTTTGCCTTACACTGTATGTCATTTTCGACTGGAAAGATTTGCTTTCCCATCTTTTCTGCTTCAGAAAGGTATACCTTATTGAAGTCGCTAGGACCAACGGTTTACGAGAAAAATGCATCCGATGCATGCAAATTATCCAAATTGCAAAACCGTAATTAGAAGTCACCAATATGGGTTTTCTATTAATGTGTCAGCAGGTATAATTGACAATTACTTAATTGGCCCATTTCAATTGCCCAATCGATTGATAGGTGAACTGTATCGAAATTTCTTGGAGAATGAACTAAATACGTTATTAGAGGATATTCCATTGGCTATTATTGGTAGAATGCGTTACATGCATGGTGGCGCGCCAGCTCACTTTTCTCGATTGGCAAGGGAATTTTTGGATAGGACATTTGAAAATACATGGATTGGTCGAGGGGGACCTGTACCCCGGCCAGCTCGTAGTCCCGACGTTAATCCCCTCTATTTTTCATTTTGGGGATTCATGAAAAATGATGTTTATTTTGTAGAAATACATAATGAAGAGCAACTATGGATAAGAACTATGGAATCCGCAGATAAATTCCGTAATAACCCAGGAATATTTCAAAGATGCCGTCAATCCTTAGGAAGAAGAATTGAAAAATGTATTCAAGTACAACAATTTGATCATCTTCCAAAAATTTAATGTTTTTTTTAATCACTGCTCTTCATTGATGCTATTAAAATTTAATTGTTGAAGTGTTATGTCAATGTTTTTGCAAATAAGTTACTTTGGCGCTTTTGGATAATGTGGATGCATCGGATGCATTTTTCTCGTAAACCGTTGGTCCTTCCGACTTCAACAAGGTATACCTTTCTGAAGCAGAAAAGATGGGAAAACAAATTTTTCCAGTCGAAAACTACATACAGTGTAAGGCAAAAAAGTTAGAACCGATTCAAACAAGATGGAAACCTGTATGTGGCGCCCTCTATCAGTAATAAAAGAACTAAGGTCATATTTGAATTCTGTGTGATAAAAAGCCCCTGTATAAAAAATTTCGTCCGCTTATTACATCATTGTAAAAAGATATTAAAAAACAAACAAAAAAATAAAACCTATATCTTTTAAACGAAGGCGTTGCGGACCTAAGCTCAATAGGAACTTTTTTTCTTATTTAGGGCCCTCCGGTGAAGCGGGAAATTTTAAAGTACCCAATTTTTTCGGAAAATATTTATTATCAACACTTTTTTTACAGGTTTGAATAGAGGAAAGTATGCCATTTTACTCGGCGGAGCAAGACAGGGTGAATTCGCTCAATTTCTTGTGTAATGTTTATTGCTAATTCCGGTAAGGTTTGTGGTCTATTATTGTATACCCTGCTCTTCAGAAATCCCGAAAGGAAAAAATCACATACTGAAAGATCAAGGGATCTTGCGGGCCATGAAATGTCACCATATTTGGAAATGAGTCGTTTCGGGAAAAGTTCTCTTAGCGCAGCCATAGACACGCGAGCAGCATGACTTGTATCCCCGTTCTGCTGAAAATAATTGATGTCCGGAAACCTAGGTAACTCTTCCGTCACAAATGTTCTGATCATGTGTGTAGCGGTTTACCGTAACAGTTGTGGTGTTTCCTCTACCGTCTTGAAAAAAATATAGCCCAATAATACGATTTGTCGCTAACGTTGGGTGCAGAAGCATGTTTCACTGCAGTACGCAGTGGACTACGTGTTAATGCTACTCGCACTCTATCAATGTTTTCCTCCGTCTTTACAGACCTTATTGCCCCTTTTATGCTTCAAGTTTAATGTGGAGCCAGCTTCTTCAAACTTTCTTACCCACTGTATAATTGCATGAGCGGACGGCACACTTCTTTGTCGTGGAACACTGAAATTATTACGAAACGATCGTTGTACCGAAGTCACACACTCGTCATTTTTATAAAACGATTTTACGCAAAACGCACGCTGAACGCCTGACTACTTCTCCATGTTTCCGTTTAAATGTCAGGAACTATCAAGCAATCATGGGAACATTGATTTTTGACAAAAAAAATTTGGCCGCGATTTTTTGTGCGAATTTCTGAAGAGCGGCGTATAGAGTAGTAGACCACAAACCTTACCGGAATTAGCATCGAACATCAAACAAGAAATTGAGCGAATTCAACCTGTCGTGCTCCGTCGAATAACCGAAAATTTTCAATCTAAGTTAGAAAAGTGTTTACAAAGGCATCGTTCCCATTTGAGCGGAATTATTTTTAAGACATAAAATTGCATACTTTCCTCTACTCAAACCTGTAAAAAAACTTTTGAAAATAAACATTTTCTGAAAAAATTGGGTACTTCAAATTTTCCTACTTCACTGGTGGACCCTGAATGGACCCTGAATATGTACAGGGTGTTTCCTAACCTCTCTAACAAAATGAAAGATACTTCTCCATGTTTCCGTTTAAATGTCAGGAACTATCAAACAATCATGGGAACATTGACTTTTGACAAAAAAAATTTGGCCGCGATTTTTTGTGCGAATTTCTTAAGAGCGGGGTATAGAGTAGTAGACCACAAACCTTACCGGAATTAGCATCGAACATCAAACAAGAAATTGAGCGAATTCAACCTGTCGTGCTCCGTCGAATAACCGAAAATTTTCAATCTAAGTTAGAAAAGTGTTTACAAAGGCATGGTTCCCATTTGAGCGGAATTATTTTTAAGACATAAAATTGCATACTTTCCTCTACTCAAACCTGTAAAAAAACTTTTGAAAATAAACATTTTCTGAAAAAATTGGGTACTTCAAATTTTCCTACTTCACTGGTGGACCCTGAATGGACCCTGAATATGTACAGGGTGTTTCCTAACCTCTCTGACAAAATGAAAGAGGTGAATTCTTAACTAATTTTAAGATGAAAATGTGGTTCAAAATTTTTTCGAATGTACCTTCGTTTTCGAAATACAGGGTGTTGAAAAAATACAATTTTGTGCGTTTTCTTTTTATTATTAAATTTTACATAATGAAATCACATGAACAAAAGTAAAATAAACTGCTGAAAATGTCCTCCATGAGCCAGTAGACACCCTGATACACGACGTGCTAAATTGTCTCTTACACATTGGAAAATTTCGGGAATGGCGCGAATCGTATTAAAACCATTAATAAAACGCAGTCCAATGTCTTCTTCAATTTCAATAGGCGTAGTGTAAACAATTTGTTTAAGGTGACCCCAAAAATAAAAATGTGATGGATTGAGATCCGGCGAACGGGGTGGCCGTGGGTGGGGTCCACCCCTACCTATCCAACTAGCTGTATATTGTTGATCCAGATAGTTTCTAACACGTACTGCAAAGTGAGCCGGGGCACAGTCATGCATGAACCACATTAAAGCTCGTACTTAATGGCACAGCTTCCATCAATTCTGGCAATTCGTCTATAAGGTACTTGTAATACACATCACCAGTAAGTCGATGGAGAAAGAAATATGGTCCACCTAAGGTATCGCCAATAATTTCCGCCCAAACATTGCACGAGAATGAGTGCTGGTGATTTATGATTTTTGATCCGCCCAGATATGGGTTTTGTGCAAATTCGTAATTCCATCTCTCGAAATATTCGTTTCATCTGTAAATAGAATTATTTTCGAAAAATGTGGGACTCGTAAAGAATTTTCTTGCAACCAATTACAAAAAACAACTCGAGCTGGAAAAACTCGAGGCAACAAAGCTTGCACTCTTTGTATGTGATAAGGATAAAATAAATAGTCTTTTAAGATACTCTATACTGTTTTGTTACTCATATTCAACTCGTTCCCGATTTTTCTCGTACTCGTGCCTTGACATTCTTAAACCCTGTTTAAAATTTCTTCCTCAACTTGTGGGGTTTTAACCATCAGTGGACGGCCGCCTGTTTTGCTTTATGCGAAGTTACCTGTTTTCCACTAACCTGAGATGCATCTTGTAAACGTTTCCGGACATGGTATTCGTCTATTAAGAAAACGTTCTTCATACAAACGTCTTGCTTCTCGTGCGTTTCCATTTATAAGTATGTATACAGTGTTATTAAATTGGAAAACAATTCAAAAGGATATTTGTAAACTGTCAAACACGAGATAAAACAGATGTGACGAAAAAACCAATGATGTTGCTATGCAACGAAGCAAAGCCTACTCATATTATTTGAAACAACAAGATGATAAGAATATGAAAAATTACTCTTTATTCTACCTCCGTCTCTAAACAAATTGGATAAATCAAAACATACAGGAACTAACGTGCCGCATAAAACTTTATATTTTGAACACCATGTATTTTAAGAACGAAGCGACATTCGAAAAAAATTTATACCACGTTTTCATCTTAAAATTAGATGAGGATTCACCTCTTTCATTTTGTCAGAGAGGTTAGGAAACACCCTGTATATACGGTGTTCTAGTTAAAATACGCAAATCGACATCTACTTCCGGTATAACCGGAAGTGTCACAACTGTCAAAATGTTATAGTCGTATGTCCCACACCAACATTAGTATGTTGCCAGATTTTCAAAATTTTTTTATTCAGTTATCCCACAATCGATCGATTTGGTTCCCGGAGGGACACCCTGTGTTTGTTTAGAAAATTTAGAATTGTTGAAGTTTTAATTGAGTGTTATGATTATAAATGGTTACTTTTTCGCGTAAAAAATCTTTAATTTTGTTTATATTTTTACCAGCTACTAATTAGAATTGCAGCAGTCGTTTTCAGTAGGATAAGAAATGTTTTATTAAAATCTGTTAATGTCAAGTAGATTAAAATTGCGTGCTATTCCCATAAATTATATTAGATAGTTTTTAAAATAGAAATATCAAAGTTGTATATAATGATTAAGGTGTAAAATTGAGTTTTCTTTATATTATCGCTTCACTAATACAATTTCCGGTTTAAAATCACTTTTACAGTAATATAACATAGTGCACATAGCTCAACACGATATTCATTTATTACTTATCGGAAAAATTATTGATTCTAAAAAGTTTCTTGTAGTTTTGTTGAGTTTATATCTATTCTAAATTTCAATTCCATCATATTTATTTTAACCATAATTTATTAATATTTTTTTTACATTGTTTTAAGCCACAATGTTTCTTTTATTTCATTTGAACGTTTTTCAAAATGTTGGACTAGTGTAATGGTAATTTAGCTTATTAAAAAATTACTAATAGAAGTATACATAATCAAAAATAACACGTTTTTCTCCAATTTTCAAGCAATAGGTAGATAAAGAGCGTTTGCTTTATAATTTCTCTTTGGATTCAGTTTTGTAAAGGATGCAAACGGGTATGCGGAGTGCTCATAATTTGTTAAGTAAGGTTCATTTTTACGTTGTACTAAAATGTCTGTATTAAATACAAATTGCTGCTTTTATGGATGACAAAAATATCATTCTCACAATCCATGATCCCTTCAATGCTTATAATGAGGAAAGTTAGTTTACGTTTGCTTCGTTATGGTTAGTTATTCTTTTATTCATCCTCGCAATGAACTGTGCTTTTATTACATTTTTTATGTGGATTTTTTTAAAAAAAGATCAAGTTACTTTATTTTATTACAGTATCATTGTTATTTCGGTGTTTACATGAACTGGAATAATAAGGAATGTTTTCATTGTAAAGTATATGGGTCGATTACCATTTTTAAAGAACAAATGTTAGTTGTTTTTATAATCAAAAGAAAAAGCACACTTGGGTATATGCATATTGTTTTACCCTTCATTCTCTGTACTTCTACTTGGAAGGTAAACATATGTTACGTATATTCTTCCGTGTCCAAATCTAGATCGTTTCAAGTTACGAATGTAATTTAGACTGCAAAAACAGACCTAACTTATTGAAGACAGATGTTTGTTTAAGGCACGAGGTTTATAGAAAATTTTGTTTGCGGTTGACGTTTCTCATTAGCCATTTTATAGTTTTAGGATAGATATGCTTAAGGTACAAAAATGGTTTCGTAATTCATATTATTTAGATTTGGTATACTAATATTGTATATAATACTGTTGAATTATAATTACCGAAGTATAAAAATGAAATAATTGGTGGAAATGTTTGTATCGGTTCCAGTTTGCATTCAGCAGGTGTTTACATTCAAAATCGTCATCTAAGTAGTGTTTCTAATGTTCACACTAATGCCTTAATAGGTCAAATCACAAATTACCGTCGTGAAGTTATTCCCTAAGTTTGAAAGGATTTTTTTGTTGCCATCGCTTGGTGGCCATTTTTTGTCGTTTTTTTGGTTAGATTTTCTTAATTAATTTTTTAATTTAAGCGTTAAGTCAGCCCCCAAAGATTAAGATTGTTTATTTTTTTTTAGCAACCGTTTGTTATAGTCTGTTGGCTATTTTTTGTGGTTTATTGGTTATTAATATTTTCCCAATAAAATTTTTTAATTTTTGCGTGGAGTAGGCCCCACAATTAAAACTATTCATTTTTCTGTTGTAACCATTTGTTGTCGTATATTATCTACTTTTTCTCCATTGTTGGTTATTATTATTTACCCAATTCAGTTTTTCAAATCAGACGTGAAGTTAACACCCCCTCCTATGAGTAGAGTTTTTCATTTTTTTTTTGTTAGACCTTTGTTGGTGTTTGTTGGTTATTTTTTATCGTTGGTAATTATTAATTAATATTTTATTTTAAAACATAAACAATCCAAACGCTAACAAACCAGTTCCAATAAGAAAGTTTGAAAACTCCAATGTGAGGGGACCAAACTCACGTACAGTGTTGAAAATAATTAATTTAGAATATACGAAAAACCAACAAGCAATAAAAAGTTGCCAATAAACACCATAAAACAGCTTACAAACGAGGAGAATATAAAGTATTAACACATTTATTCACATTTATTCAGACTAATAGACTGACTAGTCCATGATTTCTTTAAAAAACATCTGCTGTAGTTACATTATAAGAAATCCTTTACAGTTTATAGTTGTACTGCGCTAATTGATTGCCCTGATAAAGCATATAACCATAATGCGAAAACTTGTTGACCTGCCGATATCCAGTTACATGAATAAATGCGTTATATATTAAAATAAACTACAATTATTTTTATATATTTATATATTATTCTAAATATAATACAAAAATTCTGAATAGAAAAGACGCGCACACGCACACACACACACACACACACACACACTCACTCACACTCACACTCACACTCATACTCGCACTCACACTCGCACTCACACTCACGCCTACACCCACGCCCACACGCACAAGCACACTCACACAGCACAGAGTAGTCGGCCATCGATTCTTTACCATACCGATGATAATACTAATACTGCTAAGGTTAGATACCATCCTACTATTCGTCGGATTTATTGATAGCTTTTTCATTGAACCGTACAGATTCCCTGATTGTCTGGATGGCGCTAGTTACCTTGAATGCGTTGCCAGAGATATTACAAGACTTGCCCCTTAGTTTGCGTTAGAACATCTTTCATACATGGTGGTGCACCACCTCGTTTTGCATGTGCCGTAGGATAATATCCTAATGAACAATTTGCTAGTAAATGCATTGGTAGCGGACAAGAATCGCCCATTGAATAGACATTGCGGTCTCCCCACATAAATCCTTCATGTCGGGAGCGTTAAAAACAAAAGTCTAGGAGGTGCAAATTAATAATGCTGAGCAACTTACAGTAAAAACATTTTATGTTTCTGTATTATAACTGTGGTTTCATATTAGTTGAGTTGATCGGTCTATTTCCATCCGTCATCAGGCTTAGTCCTGAGAAACACTGTTTCGCATTTGAGTCGAATTCATTTACTATGATTTTTCCCCAAGCACTTGACTACTCTCAGATTCGAACTTGATACCTTTCAATTACAAGACTGACCTTTACCCCTGAGCGACTGAGTGATACAATATATATTTTTTAGAACTTATATACAAATTCGCTTCTCACTACAGGGATCTAGGAAACAGTAAGAGATACCAACAAGCTTAAATGAGGGCAAAGTTGCGTAATCAGTGGACCATTCTAAAAATCAAGGCTAACATCATTAGTTTTCGAAATATTTGAAAAAAACCAAATCTTGGAAATAGGTTTTTGTTTCATTTCAGCCTTGTTTATGGTAATATTGATACAAGAAAAACACAATATTTATATGTAAGGTTTCGTGTTTTCAGGGCCATCATTCACTTCATTCTTTTAAATACGGCCCTGGAAATTTTATTTCAGTTTTTGCAAGCCTTCATAAACCTCAATAATGTACTGTCTTAGCTCGAAATGAATCCAGATGTTTTGTCACCTTCAATGTATCCGTTCCAAATTCATCTAAATTTGTAATTTAGATTTCTACGTTTATTGAATTATAGTACACTTTAAGTGTCACTAGACCCTGTAAAATTCACCTAGTTATTTAAAGTATTACCATGTGACCATGTGTGGTCATGCATACTCCATAAGTCAAAATTAAAACATTACAATTTTAATTTTATTATGACAAATTAATTTCTAAAAAGGCATATGAACAACCAAAACAAAAATGAATATCATACTTGAAAAAAAAATGACAGTAGATGTTCAAAAACATTTTCGTTTTCTTGTACACAAAAATCTATATTTTGTACTGCCCTTTGGATACCCCTTCTTCTCAAGGAGTTAAATCCATTGAAGGTATTTGCCCTCAATTCTTCTACATTGTTGGGTACTGCTTTATAAATTTTATTTTTCAACGTTCCCCATAAAAAAAAATCAAGGGGGATAAATCGGATGACCGTGCTGGCCAATCAAATACCCCACCATTTCCTATCCATTGTCTGGGAAACTCTTGGTTTAGAAAACCCCTAATATTTATAGTGTTGCGTAGCGATGCACCATCTTGTTGGAACCATATGTGTGGTAACACATTTAACGCAATATCCAGCATGTATGCGTCGAAGTCAGTTGTCAGAAAATTGAGATATCTATAACCGTTTAAATTTCCCTCATAAATGAAATGTTCTATAATGTGGTCTCCAAATGCCGGCCCATACATTTAACGAAAATTTTATTTGGTTTCTTATAGGCATGTTTTCTCTTGAAGGTGAAAGGCTTGCAAAAAAATTTAATAAAATAACCAGGGCCGTATTTTAAAAAATGAAGTTGATGATGGTCCTGGATAGACGAAACTTACATATAAAAATTGATTATGCTATTCGATAGAGGGCAAAAAGTTGCCATGAGGATGTGTTCTTCTTTTTTCAACATCACCTCATACAAGGCCGAAATGAAACAAAAACCGATATCCAAAATTTCGTTTTTCTTTCAAATATTTCGAAAACTAATCATGTTAGCCTTTATTTTTTAGAGTAATAATGTTGGTCCACTGATTACATTTAAGCAAAGGTTTAACCTACGGGAAAAGTCACCAGGGTGTATTTTTTACAGTCTTATGAATGAAAAAGGATGTAGCTTATCACGGTGTAAAATGGAAACCACATTTACACATTAAATATTTTGCGAAAAAATAAATAAAATTCTTTCTATAGCAAAAATATTTTTACTCCCTCATTTTAGGGACTAAAGTGCCACTTTTACTCCCTTGAAACTTAAATTTTTTAGTCTCAAACGAGTAAAAAATTAATACTACGGCAAATTATTATTATTATTAACAACAATAATGAAAACTTTAGCAAACCATTTTATTCAATGAAATTAATTATAAAGTAACTAAAACACAATTAATTATTTTTTATTAATATTAGCATTTTCTGAGAGCAAAGACGGTTGCAAAGAAACTATAATAAAATGTTCTACTGTAAATAAATTAGTTTATGATTGTCAAGTGAGTGTCAAAATCAAAGCATTTTATTATGTTGCAGCAAGTGCCATACTTTAACAACATCATCTAAACCTTGCTGTGGTCCAATGGTAGAGTGCCCGCTTTGTAAGCAAGACGACCAGGGTTAAAATCTCTAGAAAAATTCTTTTTCTTCAGTAACTTTTGATCACGATTAAGTAATAATTTTCAGTGTTTCAGTCCCTGCGGTGCAAAAAATTGCATATGTACCACGATACTAAAGTGCGTTTTAATCTCTCGAGTGATTGTTGCCGGAGCGTAGCGACTTTTAATCACTCTCGGGATTAAGTGACACTTTAGTCCCTTGGTACATAATATACTTTTAAGTATTGCCAATGATACGAGATGTTGCTATGACTGCACTAATTTCGGTTTGTTATAAAACTACTTTTATTGCAATTAATAATGAAATTATTGACAAACATATTTTGACATGTTATTAAAATAACTGTGACCTTAAAAACAAAATCAAATGATGAAGGTTATTCGAAAAAGTCGCTTAAAATAATTTTTACGCTTAACGGACAATAGTTATACGGTTACCATTAAATTTAATAGACCATTTAACTATACTGGCAACCTGTAGGTTATTGCTTTATCTTAATAAACTTTATGTAAATTAATTTGTTTCGTTTTAAATTGAATTTTGTAAATGACCGGACCTGCATATCTGTTCGTAAAGGTTTTATTTTTTACAACTCAAGTTGTTTATGTTTCATTTTTGCTGAATTAATTATTCATTGATAATGATTAGTTAAAACGTTCATTCTGACAAAAGAATCTCAAAAGAGAAAATCGAGTTCCGTACTATACAATTTTTGAGAATTAATTACTGATCCTCAGGGTATAAATCTGCCCACAAATATTTTTATACTTACGTAGCTTGTAATCTCATGTTTGCGATATCTTGTGACTTTGTTGATTATAAAAATGTTAAATGTGTGGGTAAAATGCAAAATAAAATTTCCAGCTGTCGAAAACGTGTCATTAATGATAATAAAGATACTTGAATAAGCTGTTAATTAACCTGTCTTAAAGAATTGAAAACTTCTGTGGTTCATGTAAATGCAAAATTTCACGGTTATCACTCATAACTAAAATCCTTCAATCATTTTAATGTCAAATAAAT
Organism: Vesta saturnalis; assembly: GCA_036346205.1. NCBI lineage: Eukaryota > Metazoa > Arthropoda > Insecta > Coleoptera > Lampyridae > Vesta > Vesta saturnalis. The sequence continues at coordinate 1,329,604 of JARFJB010000772.1, read as the reverse complement.
GAATAAAATCTGAACACGCATCTGAAAACGCCTGCTATAAAAATTAGAGAATGTACAAATGAAAAAGCTAAGTACGGAATCTAATTTTATTTTAGTAAAAATTAGTTAAATCTTTAATAGTTTAACTGTTATTAAACCGCCTTGAAAATGACAATTAGAACACCCTCTAACGGACGAAGGCAAACAATATAAAATGTTACAATCCAAAAACAAATTAAACAAAATTTAATCAAATTGTAAGTCTAAAGTTGTGAAAAACTTTAATTTCAAAGTGATAATAGTATTTACAGGTAAAAAATAACATACCTACTAAAAAAATGTCGAGTTTGCCTTAATAAAATGTCCATATTATCTAACCGAGAGGTATGATTTAAATTATTTATGACAGATTTCTGGTATATTCAATCTACAACCTTTCGTATGTTCTTTACATTTGGTGTCAAAGCTAAATTTTGTGGTTTCAATTTTGTTCACAAGATAATTTATACACTACAGAACCAAATTGGTTCAGAAGCATTTTTAGTTGGTCTCCTTTAATCTTTTTTACAGGTTTCAAAACAGATCTAATTCCATGGTTAATTAATATTTTTTCAATTTTACCCGTAACGTTACTTATGAAAGCAAGAAAAACTGAGAGGTTTTGAAGATACTTTTCGTTATGTGTTATCCCCGGTAAATCCTAAAAGACAACGATGAATTATTTCTTTTAGAAATTAATATAATCTCCTTTTCCATATTAAGCTTGAATTAATACCGTTTATGAGATCTAAAGCTTATCAAGTGCTTCTTCTCCACATCTTCAAATTGCAAAGGTATCATTAACATACCTGTACAAAATTAAGTGTATTTTGTAGATCTAATTTTGCACTTTTTCGTATACAAATCACTTACAGCTAAGCCGATAGGGCTTTCCTTATCTGAATTTTTCCTAGACCTGTTACTACAGCATTGCATTGCTTTAACATATAAAGGGTGACTCACGACTATTCCCTCAGTCTCTTGTACCTAAACGGTACAAGACATCAGTTTAATTTTTTAGTAACATATGTAAACTGATAAGGACTATTTTTTTAAATTATTTTCAATTATACAGGGTGGTTCAGAAAATTGTAATATATCAAAGTTAGGTTTTTTTAAATACAACGCCCTGTATTTTATGTCATTTTTAGATTATACGTTAAAAATTAAGTCTACTTGATTCAACGTTCCCTATACCTGATCGCGTACCAATTTTGAGAAAATTGTTATTTTAAGAAAAATATTGAATTTAAACAAGAAAAAAATACGGAAACCTTTTACTTTGAATAACACACATTTATATCGATTTATACTGACCTCTAAGGCTTCCATTTGGACTGTGTAAGATTTCGATAGTTAGTATAAGGTGGTTAGGAAAAGGATTCTTATTTTATATTTTTCAAACGTCAAAAACCCACTTAACTTAAATGGACCACCCTGTATAATTTTTATTTATGTGAAATAACTTTTGAGTTTCTATCAAAAACTATGAGTAATGCATATGTCTAAAATTAACGATTAAAAAGTTATTATAATTTTTCTCTGTTTACATTCCAGTAGGTACTTAAAAATAAAACTAAAACCAAGACGTAAACTTGAAAAAAAAACTACAATTAATGCTCAATATGATAACCATTTTCTTCTATGCATAACCGCACTCATTTTTCAAAAGACTCCTAACGTTTGTCAGGATATCTAGTGCCACAGTAGCATCAATTCTCCCAAACTAATTCAAGTTTGTCTAAAATTTTCTCTTGAACATACATTTGCATTATCAACCACTAAGCCTAAAACTCATTGTCCTCATTATTTACAACATACTTTGCTTTAGTCTGTTTTTTGTACGAAACACTACCAATTTCACAACGAGTTTGTAGCAGTTCTTCAAAAGCTCTATCGCCTGGATGTGGTCGATCGAGATACCATTCTGCGTATACCATTGACACTAATAAACAATTTCTAAAACATTCACCAAGGATAAACGCCATATCCATTCTTTCTTCTTGAGAATACATTTATGCGAAAATCGCATAAATGTATTTGTTGTAGATAATGTTTAGCACTTAACTGCTTCTTTATTTTGTATTATTCGTCTGAATATGGGAACTACAGATATGATATATATATATATATATATATATATATATATATATATATATATATATATATATATATATATATATATATATATATTATCTCAGTTTTCCCGAAACGTCACTGTTTATAATTTTTATAATTAAATCAAGAATTTCAACTGGAAACCACATCTTTTATTACCAATTTTGGGGTTATTCCATGTGAGTTTTCTCTGCTTTAATTCTATGTAAGAAGAGCCGTCATCAGTTAACACAACACTACCAATTACAAATAAATTATAATAACGGTTCATGATCTACACCAAATTTAAATAAATTGTTAAATTTCGACATATATAATTCAATAATTCTGAATTTTTTATTCAATAGGCACAAAACTTATTGCCAATATTGAGTATTGATACTGTTATATATTAATTGCAACATAAATCCGCTCCACTATTTAGTATTGTTACTGAAGATGCAGTGCATCGACAATATGCCAACTGTAAATAAAATTAATTTATGTTCCGTTTCCAAAATGTACGATATAAAAACATCACAAGGTTACTCAGGCCTAATTGATCCAAATAAATTGTCATCAAGAATTAATATAAAAGTAATGTGCTAAACCCTTAATTAATAAATTTTCACAGGAGTCAATGAATTTATCACTATGAACAACTGCATAATGCATTAATTAATTAATTGACTCTGTGTTTAGTTCATCAACTCGCAATGAAACAAAATTGTTGGTTTAAATATAATTTTCTTTTATAATATGTAGACATGTCTTGGTCTAAAGAAAAAATGTTTGAACAGAGTAAGGCCAGCCAGGGTCGTGCTGGCAGAACCAATGCAGGCTTGGACTAGATTGTAGAGTGGTCCAAGCCCAAGCCAATTTCATTATAGGTAATAGTTTTAAAATAAACGTCACTCGTCAGCTTTTATGTAGTAGAAATATTCAAATGCAATACGATATTAGATACTACAGTAATACTTCTGCTGATAAAACGTCCCGTAATAACTCTCTTCGCAACAAAGAACTGTTTTCAGCTAATTTATCAATTATTAAGTCACTATCTAAACCATTTAGCTCTTTTCTCTCCACAGCCATCAGCATGAAAGCTTTCAAATTTTACTTCACTTTTTTTAGAAATTTTAATGTCGAGAACGATCTTTCACGCGCAACTTGTGTTGTTGGTAGTGTTAACAAGTATTTATGTGCAAATGTTAACGTGTTATAAGTCTCGCTATATAAATTGTATTTGATTAGAACCTTGTAGCAGCAGATTTCACATTTTTTGCAACTTTTATACTTTGCAGTGACAAACTCTTCTTCTTCCTCGACTGCATCGTCATCCTCATCTGATGATGCCGTTTCATTTTGTATTGACATTCGTCAATAGCAAATTTTTTTAGTGTATCCCAACTATTGGTAAAGTTAATAAGTTCAGACTGTAGATTTTCTATAGTTACACTGTTATCAAAATGAAATAGTGTTTCAGACAACTTACTTATGGCTTTTAGTGAAATAGGGTTTTCTTTGAATTTTTTTAAATTAGAGGGCGACAGAGTATTTAGGTCCAAATAGATTTCCTGGTTTTTCTCAAACCTCGAATCCACGATTTCAATGACTCGATCCAAAATAACATTGTGAATTTCAACAGTGAATTTTGAATAAGCATTTTCAATCGAATCATCATGAGACAATTCACCAGACATTGTTTTAACTCTCCAGATTATTTCCCTAGGTAAATTATGCTCCAATTGCACATCTTCACCTTTACATTCAGATTCATTTTCGCCTAATTAATAAATGTAATGTTTTCCATATCTCTTCGAATGGATCTACGTTGAACAAGTGCAACAGAAACCAATTGTTGAAATTTTAAGAGATTTAATCCATTAATTGGTAGATATTTGGACACAGGCTCAGTAATACTAAATACTCGGGGATAAATCTGTGCAAACAAAGGGGTTTCATATTTCAACAATTGTTCCTTTAAATTTCTGGCTTTCGCTCTAACATCGGGTGTTATATCTTGCGTTTATCCAATTTTGATTAATGGTACTATTATTTTAACGTACAACGCTTTGGTTTGAACTTTATATTTGCCGCAAACCCAGACTAAAGCTTTATTTTTGACCACCATCTAGTTTCTCCAATTGTTTGCAATCTCTTGTTGGGTTTAATTGTTTCCTGATCACGCCACATATCCATTCTCTTGTGAAATTCTGTAAACAAAGCTGCTAAACTATTTAACAGATTTAAAAACGCAGCGGCTGCAATTGGAGACTTGGTACAATCACTTAATACATAACTATAACACCATACATTGACTTGTCCGGGAAAATTTTCACTTAACCAAGCCATAAGGCCATTATATTGGCCTTTCATATTTATTGTTTCATTATTGTTATCTAAGACTTTTTGAAGAAAATCCATAAAGCTTGTCCTAAAGAATCATTGCAGCATTCTACAGCAAGCAGGCATTCTTTAATATAATCATCTAATACCGGGTTTCTTAAAGTGGGGTACGCGAACCCCCAGGGGTTCCCCATTCGACGGTAGGGGGTTCGAGATAAGATTTACGTAATGGTGGCTTGATGCTGGCAGGCACGTGCGGCACACATGGTGGCGCGCGGGCGACTGAATTCGTATTTCGTTTCGTCGGTTTCGTCGCTCGCTCTCGCACGCCCCGCCCGACACGTGGCCTGGTCCGCTCAGTGTTTGATTCATTTGTTTTAGAATTTAGTTTATTGTGTGAGCGCGTTTTGGTTGGCAGCAAAATAAAAACAAAATATTTGCAATCCCTTCTAACGGCTAGCTAGTTTCGAAAATGAATGAGTGGTTAAAAACGGGGTCATTACGCAGAAAATGTCCAAGTAATACAACGTTATCAGCCAGTTTGCAACCTATATAAAGTACATCTACTCAAATTGCGTCTACTTCTGCTGAAAGTTCAGTTTCAAACGAAAATTTTTCGAAGTCGAGAGAACCAAAAAAAAACAATCATATCATCGGCAAAAAAAAAGGAAATATGACGAAGACTATTTGAAAATTGGATTTACGTGCAAAGAAGAATCTCAATACCCAGAGCCACAGTGTGTAATATGTTCAGAAGTTCTCGCAAATAGCTCTATGGAGCCATCATTGCTGCGAAGACATTTGGAAACGAAGCATCCGCAGTACGTTGACAAACCTATAGATTTTTTTGTTCGAAAAAAGAAAGAGTTGGCTTCTCTATGAAAACCGTCTTGGCTACTAACTCTGAATATTTACGTGCGTCTTTCCTTGTGGCATATAAAATCGCAAAAACCGGAAAGTCATACAATATTGCTGAAGAATTGATTTTACCCGCTGCTAAAGATATGGCCAGTTGTGTATTGGGAGACACATTTTCGAAATTGCTGGATGAAATACCACTTTCAAATGATACAATTGCACGTCGCATTCACGACATGGCACACGATGTTGAAAATCAACTCGCACAACGATTACAAAATAATTATTATGCGATTTAAGTTGATGAATCAACAGATATTAGTGGATTACCGAATTTACGGGTTTGTTAGATATGTGTAAAGAAATATATGTGAAGAAGATTTTCTGTTTTGTAAGACTTTGGGGTCAACGATGACAGGAGAAGATATTTTTAACACTTTTAATGATTTTATTGAAGAACATGGCATAGATTGGACAAAGTGCGTTGGTATATCGACTGACGATCCAAAGGCTATGACAGGAAGGATATCTGGACTAATATTCAGGATTAAAAATCTCGCTCCTGAGGTCAAAAGTATGCATTGTGCATTGCACAGAGAAGCATTGGCGAGCAAGGACATGCCCAATGATTTAAAAACAACCACTTTCAGAGATCGTAAAAATAATAAATTACATAAAAGCGCGTCCGCTAAATTCAAGACTGTTCGCATTACTATGCCGAGACATGGGTAGTGAACATGTTTCATTACTGCTACACTGTGAAGTACGCTGGTTGTCAAAAGGCAGGATAGCTCGTTTTGCTGAACTTCGTCACGAAATCTATTTATTTGTGAAAGACAGTGACTTCAACCTTAAATTCCGATTTGAAGATGAAACCGGGCTTAAAAGATTAACCTATTTAGCTGACATTTTTTCTTTTCTCAATGAAACGAATGCTTCGATGCAAGGTTCCACGTGCAGTGCATTCACTGTGCAGGACAAAATAAACGCACTTATAAAAAAAAATAGATTTTTGGAAAACTTACTTGAGATCAAATATCTTTGAATGTTTTCCCTTTTGCATGAATTTATTACGACAAACGCCCTATCCGTGGATTCCTAAATAAGGGCTGAAATTGTTCTTCATCTTTCTCAGCTCTCCGGCGAACTGAAAAGGTATTTTCTAGATATTGATAATGCCAAAGATGGCTGGATTCGTAACCCATTTGTGGTCTCGATCGAGAGCATAAATTCTAGTTTGAGTATTAAGCAACAGGAGTCATTATTAGAAATATCCGTAGATGAAACTCTTCAAGCTGATTTAAAAAGGACGTCTTTGATAGATTTTTGGGCTGCTAGACAGGAAGAGTATCCCGAACTCTCACGCAAAGCGGTGATTTTCCTTTTACCCTTTGCTACAACATACTTATGTGAGAGTGGGTTTTCACACCTGGTCATGATAAAAACCAAATACAGAAATCGACTTGATACCGAGTCAGAATTAAGGTTAAAATTGTCCAAAATTATCCCTAAAATTGACTTAATTTGCGACAAGAAACAAGCCCACCCATCACATTAATATTAAAAAGATATTTCTTTTGGCACTGTATTTGTTACTTTTTATTGAAATAAAAACCTTATTTTCTTCAACAGTCAATTTTATTATTTTCTTGTTGGAGGGGGGGGGGGTAATTAGTTAAGCGTTAAGGGGTTCGCTGTCATCTGAAAACTTTAACTGGGGTTCGTGGAGTCAAAAGTTTGAGAAACCCTGACCTAACACATACAGAATAATTATCGAACATTGAACTTTAACTTTAACATCTTGCGTGGTGTCATTTTTGCTTTTCTGATTTAAGTTGCTAGACTATTTTTAATTAATGATGAAATTGTCCGAGTATAATATATATTGTGTTATTTGACAAAAGTGTCAGCAAATTTCCCCGGCCTCGTTTGCGTTTACTCTGATTTTTGTAAGAAACGGCCCCATGCTTCCTTACTTGTATCAGTTACCATTGTCAAGTCCTTAATACTAAATCATAATTATCAAGAATAATAACTAGTCCAAAAAATTTCCATGGCCCAAGTTGAGATCGTCTAATGTATAAGCTTCTACATTTTTCTTCCCTCAAAAAATGAGACCTTGTTTTCCAATAACTTTTAAAATGTCAATGATTCTTTCTAGAATTCAGCCGTTTTTCTTAACTTGTTCATTTCTAAGATTTTTTGATCATAAAATAAATTTTCGTGGGTTTTACTAAACTCGTGTTCTTTAATTCTTTGGTAAACATGTCTATCGTCAGCCCTGTCGCAAAAAGAATTATAGAGTACAAAAGAGTTTGGAATTTGCTCCATCATAACTTAACCACTTCCGATTAGACCCATTTTCACCCAAAAAACTTTCTGTGTAGAGAATGATAGAGTCGTATCCTTAAGTGGTTGTTGTGGATGTTTCTTAAAAAATAAATCAATATCACATCCTCTTGATTGCACAAATAAGTGTAACACTTCCCGAGACATTTCCTCCACTTGGATGTTTTCTAAAATTGTTTGCTTTGACTGCAGGCTGATGGAAACTAATGTACTATACTAGTATAACATGAAATGCTATTGGTTTCCATTTATATTGCCATTTCTCGTGTCTCGTAGAAGGTAAAAGCCTCATTTGATTTTGAAGGCCGAAGATTGCTTATTTTTTCCGTCACTGAACTAGGTTTATTAAAAAAACTTCCATTTGTAAGATCTTTTTCCTCTTACCGCGCAGTCTTTCCGTGCCACCTTACGCCTTTCATCCTTCACGGTGCCAAAAGTTAACACTTTAGGTATACATCAAATTTTATCTAAAATTTATTATCAATAAATTAATAACAAATTTATTAATTAATTAGGTACCTTTATGTCTTTCTTTATACTTACAGATTCACTTTAGCAAGACAGCGCAACGTGTAGGGTAGTATCCGGGCAAATTATAACTGAACACGGAAGGAACATTCCCGATTTGAAACTTTTTTAAATATTATACTTATTTAACGCAAACATATCTATATCCAGGCGTCGACGCGCCGAGCTCGGCGTCATAATAACCAATCATTTGCGGGCGTCATAATAACCAATCATTTGCGGGCGGCTCGCGAAATGAATCGTCTCTCCACCCGTGAGACGGCAAATTTACTGTTGGGATTGATTTATAATTTATGTTGTAACTTGTGTTACATGATATCATGAGCTTTGAGTAATGAAACTTATCATGAGATTATGTGTCATTATTTATTATTTTCCAAGCTTTGCTAAATTTTGTTGATTTAAAACCGCAGTGGTGCAGGCCTCCGGGCATTCTCTCGGTGTCCAGGTCCAGCCCAGTGCGTCTCAGGGCCATACCTCGTTATAGTCTGATATTAGGTTCATTCAGGGTTGTTTAGATAAATTCTGGAGCAGTAATTTACCCCTCACAACCAAAGTTTTGATTCTTCCGACCGCACCCCGTCGCTATGTTTTTTTACTACGAATACATAAATGTCTGCTGTACGTTTAGTTGAATACTGTAAGTTTAATTTGAAAATAAATCTTTCTGTTGATCTAAGTGCATGTATATAGGGAAAATAGACTTTTTATTTTAAAAATATTATGCAACATTGAGATTGTAATTATAGCATACAAATTTAGACTGAGGGTTCAGATATTTCCCTTGAGTTATATACATATACGGTGGAATTAACGTGCTCCGTAAAGATCAATATCTAATATAAGCAACTAATGTATCATGTGACTACTGCAATCCCATTTTGTGTATAGCAAATGAATATTTCGTTTTGGTTCTATTTTTATAGTATAAATACCAAAATTGTAATTTAAATTTATGGGTTTTATGCCCATTGAAGAACGTTATTGGTAAAACTAAAAATAATGATGTACTTTCAAATAGTAGCCTGTTGCTTGTGTCCCTTTATAGGCTACACACGAATTTTTGGAGAATCGTGCACCTTTGGGAATTGACTCTAAGTCTCATTTTTTTATAATAGAATATAAAATGAAGAATTCAGCTGCTATCGAAAACAATATTAATTTCTCCGGGGATGAATACAGATCCGGACATCCTTTCACATATTCATCGCTTTTAAACATAGGAATGCTATATATATATATATATATATATATATATATATATATATATATATATATATATACATACGTACTTATTTAAACACGTGAACAAAAAATATACTCTGTAATCTTGATTGTGGCACAAATAGAAACTTGTTAAATATTAATGCTTTACAAATATCCTTCGTTTTAAATTAAAGTTCAGAAATGATAAACGTGTTTGTACTTGGGTGACTGTATTAAATTAAAATTTAAATATTCGTGCGTTACTTAAATTAACAGTAAATATTAGTTGGGTTTCGGAAACGAAGGAGATTCGTGCAAATATATTTAACAATGAATCCTAATGACTGTGCTCGCTCAGTTCTCGGCAACGCTCTAAGACAACCCTTTTTATGTATCCCTTAATATCACCTCTCATTTGCATGTAATGTATTTTAATTCGAATGTCTCGTCTTACTTCTCTATTTATTTAAGCGCTAGTTACGAGTTGATATGGACTAAAATTAGCAAATTATTTACAATCGTCACTTCCGTTTGCTTATGTTGTTTAGTAAACTTAGAAAGAGGGATGAAAGTACAAATTACAACATATGTTCACGTATGTACTTATGTGCAGAGAGCATTATTTCTAGTACAGAGTGCAGGGTAAGAGATCGTTGCGGTGCTTAACATTGCTAAAACATAGGGTAACGGGAGTTTGTGGCTATTATTTACGTTATGCAAGTGAGGCACTGCTTGTTAAGCAGCATAACCATTAGACTGCAAAACCGGTACTTTAATTTCATATTGACGTTTGTACTTAATTACCAACAAAATATAATTTAAACTTTATTATTATACTAATACAATGTCACGAAACGTATCACTCAACATTCAGTATTTGAAATCAAAGTTTCAGTGCACTGAATATTGTTTTAACTTTAGCCCCGATTACTTCTGATTCTTCCCTTGTTATTAGTAGTAATCAATACTAAGGGTGAAATTCATTTTTGTATGTACTACATTACCTTCAATATCTAATGTTTAGTTATTTTCAAATTATTTCAAAATTATTAAGCACAATTAAATGAAATTGAGCGCTAGAACGAGAAAATATTAAATTTCGAAACTCTGCAAATAATAATTTTGTCTCCTACTATAAATAATTTTCTTACCGTTCTATCCTCAGGGGTTAAACATACCCAACGTCAATTAATTAACAGTTTCAAATTAATTTCAATTAGTGTTCACCTGGGAACCTTTATAGTTTTGTGCACTGTCTTGGTAGGTAATAGTGACCTATACAAAACTAATTACTGAACTATTAAACTTAATTAACATGGTGAAATTTAATATTGACAATATTTTTTGTAGATATATCTGCAAATAATTTAGATTTACATTTGTACTAATTTATTATTTTCCTTTTTTACTAACTTTTCTAATACATATATTAAAATAGCATAGAGTCCTGAATATAATACATAAAATGTAATGAATACCAATTATCGTAATATAAAAAAATAAATTTAATATTGTACTGTACAACAGCGCAATTTGAAGTTACTCGCAAATTCTGTCATATTAATATAATCTTGATTTTATAATAATTCAAAGCTCAGGCAACACCGAAAAGCATTGCATTGAATTAACTCGCGATAATCCAAAGTTTTAAATAGCTAATATTCGAGTTATTCGCAAATCTGAAATCTGAGATAATATTTAGCCATCTGGTGTTCTTCCTATTTTAATTGAATTGACGTCGATGTTACATCGGAGGCCCAAGGCAAACAATAAAATTCACAAATTAAATGTGAAGTTGACCCCGCATTGCCCTCCCCCCTTGCCAGCAATGAGTTTAAAATTTTTGACAAATTATAAAACTAACTCCTCTAGTAAAGAAAGCGTTCCATAATTTTGCACTCAGTTGTCCTGAAAGTAATTTTTTTGTAACTTTGGAAAAATCGTAATAGTTCTGCTACAATTCTGCTTAGAATCAATTAAAAATCAGCGTTAAACGTTCAATTAGAGATTAGAAAGTTCCTTATAACTTTGTAATTATAAATTTTCCTGCAAAATTTTATTATAAATTCCTTTATCACTTATGAGGGGCTATCGAGAACTATAATCCGAATTCAAAATTCCATTAAAATATTTTCCTAGGATTTCTCGTATCTGAATAATTAAAATATCACTGGACATATAAAAATTTCTCTGAATTTTTTTAATACAAGCTCTCATGCAATAAATTTACTAACCCTTCGAGACCTATAACCAGAACTCTAGAATTCTGTTAAAATATTTCCAAAAATATTTTTCTTGTGAGAATAATGGGGAAATCATTGCTATTTATAGGTTATTTTAATGTTCTGGATAAATTATAAAAATGATTCTGCAAATAAAGCGTTCCTATTACTACGAAAGTTAAAAAGAGTCTTTATATTTCGAGTAATGCCTTTACTATTGACGAAATATTTTAATAGAATTTTTCAATAACCCCTCAAAAGTTCTAAAAGTTTCCCTAATCATATTTTGCATGAGAGCTATTTCTAAAAGGATTAAGAGGAATTTTTATAATTCCAGTGATTTCTTTACCATTGACAAAATATCGTGATAGAATTTGTAGTTCCCGATAGCTCCTTAAGATTTACAAAATTTCCATAATGATATATTGCAGGTAAGCTTATATGAAAAAAAGTTAAAAGGATTTCTTTATATTCCATGTGATTACTATTTACATAAGCGAAGTATTTAGGAAAATATTTCAACGTTCCCATTGAAGTTCCAGATAGCACTTAAATTGTTTTAAAAGTTCCCAAAATAAGATTTTATACGAAAGCTTACATTAAGAATGTTAAAAGGAAACTTTTTATTACGAGTGATTTATTTACTATTGACGAAATATCCTGATACAATCTTGTAGTTCTGATTAGTTTCCTATACTCCCTGACGAGCACGCGCACGCACGCGCGCGTACACACACGCACACGCTCACGCACACACGCATACGCGCACGCATACACGCACACACGCACGCGCGCACGCACGCACGCACGCAGGCGCGCATGGACGCACGCACGAATTCCCCACACAATCAACACCCACCCAACCAATCCACCCACACAAACGCCCACCCACCCAACCAATCTACCCACCCACCCACCCAACCACCTGGCAATCAGTTAGTACTCCTAAAGTGACCTTGTCAACAACGACACAGCTGCATCCACGGCTCACTTATCTACACATAATCATCTATTATAACTCAATTTTCGAGAATTTTTCCCAACAAAATCTGGTCGCGTCTGCGTTAAACCTAAATATCATCCACATAATCATGCAAAACAAGTAAGTATTAGGTTATCGAAACACCTTTTATCATGTGTTGAGTCCTCTGCAAAGACGGAAAATATTAACAACAAACCACAAGTCTCAATCGTAAACACAGTGATAGAGAAATATGGCACTACTGTTTAATAAAGTTAAAAAGTCATAAACATACTTATGAGATATTGTGACACCCACATTGGAAATGGGAGTAAAATGATTGAAAGGTAGTTGCAAACACCTTACACTTATCATAAATCTAGAACTAACAATACTCTGCCCAGGAAATTTTCTTCTAAAATAAATAGGCTTAGGCAAGATAAATGAATCCTATCTGACTGTGGAAGACAGGATTGCAGCCTACTCAGTAAAACCATTCACAATTACAATTCAATCACACTCTCAAGAAATTTATCCAAAAGCTTAAGAAAATTTTGAAATACACGGGTCATCGTAAATATATTGAACACACCCCGTACATGTGAATATTCCAAGTCATAAAACGTTAATTTGAATACTTTCTAAGTATCCCTCGAAATACATGTACATTTATATTTCTAACTATTATAACACTCTGAATTAAATAATAAATATTTTTAGAATTTAGAAAAGAATCAAAACAGAAAACAAAGTCGGTTTAATAATTTTAAATCACTAAAACATTCGTTAGTTTCTGAAAAATTTAAAATATAACGACCAGTGCTTTCATCATAAATAACATCTATATGTTTTATGAATACTTTCTCTTTAAAAACCATATTTAAACATTCAGCAATAGGTTTAAATTTTCATACTTTATTGACTGTATAATAATTCAAAATAGTCAAAATAAAATTTTGTAATCGATCTGGCTCATAACGCAATTTCTTATCAATCATCAAACTCAAAAACATTCAAAGATTAATTTCAATTATCAATAGATGTAACCTATTAGGTAAATTTACACAGGTTAATGGTAAAGTTTTTACTTCAGTTGACACAAATAACCAACAAAAGTAAATTAAATAATGGATATATCTTGACCAATTTGTAATTGTAAATATCTACAAACAGTGCTTCGAAAAGCACCACCAAAAACCAATTTTTATATATTAAAAATTTCTTCTTATATACTAAACTAAACACATTAAAATACATAAAGTTCGATTATTATTTTTGTTTAGTAAAAAATTGTATCTGTTAAACAAAACATAAAATTAGTTCTTAAAATTGATGTAGTGAAGTCATATGGTCTGCTTTCAGCAATCCTTTTTAAGTTTGCAAACACACTTGGCACAAAACACAGAAGACAACCGTATTCGCTAATGCATTAGGTTGTACACTCGCGAGCGCAATTGTCTATCGTCCACCCGCGTATTTCACATGGTGCTTTGCTTCAAGGTTTGCCCTTCAACGTAAACGTTTAACACAATAAAGAATGTTTACTTCCACTTGTATAATATAATTCTTATTCGCATTGTACAATCAATTTGGTATTACTAACGATTGTACACATACAACAATTAATGTCACCAACGATCACTAATATCTAACTAAACTCACAAACCTTTAATTCGGTTACTTAAAAGGTTACTTTAGGCTTTCTTTATTTATTATTAGATCACGCACTTACTGAACACTGTCAAAAAATATTTGCTGTGTTATTTTTAAATCTGCTTGCACCTTTTTAAATTTCTTGAAAGAAAATACTATTATCTTCCTTCAATTCACACTTTATTTATGAAGAGTCTGTATGATTATTGCCGTCCCTTATATATGCGTGCTGATGAATCACAATTTCACCAACAAAAATCCCAGTGACCATTCTAAGGTGCATTCAAAAACAACCCCCGCGCGATCTCCCTTACTTAAGCTCTCACCAAACGATTCTGACTATCTATCCCTTCATTTATTTTTTTTTTTGTTGGTATGCTCATGCTTATGGTTAGTAATCACTTATTTATAGCTTATATATATATATATATATATATATATACATATATCTTATTCGTAGACTGTTGAGGAGTCCTTCTCCTCTTCAGCCCTGGTCAATCTATGCTTGTTGGTGTTGCGATGTTTTGCGTTATTGTATAGTTTACAATCATGAGACATGGTTATTTTTGGTGTAAAAAAAAGAAAAAAAGACTTATGTTTACTTGAATATTTAATAATGCGTTAATTGGTTTAAGTGTGCGTGTTGTTTAGTGGGGTGTAGCGTGGTTAGTGTGATTATTCGATTCGTTGTCCGCTAGGTTGTCATCGAATATACGGGGGGATGCGGAGGGTACATTGGATGTTGTCTAGGGATTCTTCTATCTCCTCGGGGAGGTCGTCAAGGAGTTGTGTAAGGATCGCGGGGGGGGTGCTTGAATTTTAATTTAAGTTTTCTTCGTGGGAATTGGGGAAAACGGTAGTTGTAGGGTGTGGTAAGGATCACTTTGGTAGGGATAGTGCAAAGTTTTTCTGTACTGTTTGGATTCTGTGTGTGATGGTTGGTATGTTGCGTGTTGTGTTGTGAGGTCGTTAGGTACCTGAGAGGTAACCTGTGTATGCGTCTGAATATTCGGCGTTCATAGGAAGCAATAGAGGAAAGGTGATTGAGGTTTATGTTAGTGTGTATGGGTGCTCGGAAATCCATCACAGGGCGAATATACGTTTTGTAAGTGTGTTGTACTGTTTTGGGGTGGCAGCCCAGTAGATTTGAGCGGTTTCTTATCCTGTTAAGTGTGTGACGTTCGTCGACAAAACAAATTTCTGGTAGCTCTTTAGAGTGTTGAGACCTTCAGGGACGTGGTTCAAATCGCTCACTATTTTGTGGATAAATGATTTTTAGAACACATTCAGGTTACACGAGCTGGGGAATATTGGGGATGGTTGTGTGGTGCTAGAGGGGGTGGATTTGGTGGTGAGGGTGAAATTAGTAAAGACGGTTGTGAAGGTTGGTGGCTGGTCAGGTGGGTGTGACGTATGAAGTAAATAAGAATATAAATAGGTGTGTAAACGTCTAGTTAGGTGAGAATGGTATAAATAGGTAATGTTAGCGGTAATTATATAATTAAGGGGTAGGTTTATATCTGGTCTGGTAAATAAGTGCAAAATAAGTCTGGTTTGTACAAAGTAAGTAAGAATACTATTCTTAGTTTGGCTGGCGATCTGGTATATATAGGGGAACTTAGAGAGTGGGAAACAGTATAACAACTGATAACATTTTTAAATAATGTAATAGAACAGTTTTGGAAACAATTTGGAATAAGGATTGATATAATTTATTTCTAGGAATGGAGAATTTGTAAGGATTCAGGCAGAACCATTATAAGTGTTCTTAGTACATCGGTGAGCCAATTGAGGATTCTAGTAAAGGGGATTCCTAGGTAGGTGATTTCTTGTTGGAGTAACGGAAACGTTTCTGGAGGCAAGGTTTGGGAACTTATCTTGGGTGCAATTAGGATGCCGGAAAAGGATTGTTTGGGTTTTGGTGGGATTGACGGAGACTCTCCACCGGTTCGCCCAGTTCGAGAAGTTTCCAAGGGTTTTGAATATGAGGCGGGATGCCCTTTCGCTGCTCCGATTAATCGTCCAGAAGGCGGTGTCATCCGTAAACTGCGCAACGACTACTCCGGGTAGTGTGACTTCGGAAATGTCGGCTGCGAAGATAATGTAGAGGATCGGGGCTTAGGTAGAACTTTTCGGTACGCCTTCTATAGGTTGGAAAGGATCTGAGAAAGTTAGGTCTCTAATAGCTCCCTCGAGATCTTGGGTCGTTTGAAGTTTGAGTGTAGGAAGGTTGTTAGAGATGTGTTCCAAGAACACATTCCCATCTGCTTTTGACTGTGTAGGGGAGCTGGACAAACTGAAGTTTTGACCAGTAGTATGTGATCTGATGTGGTTGTGGTGATCGTGGTGTCTAAAAAGCACTCACAATCGAAATAGTGAGCTATGGATTCGGAAACTATGACGTGATCTACTATTGAGGCACCTAAATGTTCGAACTATGTTGGCAGTGTGTTGGCGATTTGCAAGAGCGGCAACTGCAACAGAGCCGATGATAGCCTGTTACCGTTGCCATTAATTACAGTGTCACCGAATTGGATGTGGCGGGCATTAAAATCACCTAGGATAACTGCATTAGGGAGGCCAGGGGATGTGTGTAAAAAGTGTTTAAGTAAGGGGCGTTTCCGACGAACGCCCCTGACATCAACTGTCCCTGTTAGGATATCCATTGTGGAAGGAGCTAAGGATTGGGTTTGCGGATTAAGGCGACCTTCATCCGCGTACCGGATACGCAGATGTTGATCTTCCGTTGGAAGAAGTTTCGGGATAGCGAATCTAGGGTCCGGACAACCCTATCTCGCCGGTCGGGGAACATCTGGAAGAGGGAGTGGGTGAGGATTTGACGGAAGTCTTTGATGGATAAGGATTAGGTGTCGGGAGAGGGTTTAAGGTGAGCTGTGTCTTCCGAGTCGGACTCTTCGGATGGAGAACTGGGGTCTTGTTGTATAGGTTTTTGATAAACCTTAAAAGAAAAGATTTATATATTTTTATGTATTATATACGTCTAAAAATGGTGCACTTCCTGTACTTTCTTTTTCAATGATTTATTGAATACTTGGATATATACTAATTATAATTGTTACACGTCCAAACCGCACTAGGTGTCGTGTATGCTCACGGAAATAAACGGGTTTCTAAGCCAGCTACAGTAGAAATGGACGTGATCGATGTAAGGAGTAAAATGATTGAAGGGTAGTTTCAAACAACTTACACTTACCATAAATCTACAATTGACAAAGCTCAATCCGGGAAAAATTGTCTCTAAGCGCCACCACAAACTTAAATTTTGCTAAAATAAATAGGCTTAGCCGAGATGGTAAATTAATCCTATCTGAATGTGCAATACAGGATTGCAGCCTACTCAGTAAAACCATTCACCATTAAAATTCAACCACACTTCAAAATAAATTGTATCAAAAGCTTAAGAAAATTCTGAAATACACGCGTCGTAAACTTATTGAACACACCCTGTACAAATGAAAGTTCCCACATCGTAAGACGTTAACTTGAATACTTTTTAGGTACCCCTCGTATACCTGTAAAACTGTTGTAAAACTTTGAATTAAATAAATATTCCCAATTTAGGAAATTGTAATTAAAATAAACGAAATTGGTTTAATAATAAATTATCTCAACAAAATGTTCGTTGATTGCTGAATAATTCATACATAGAGCGGTTAGTGCTTGTATTATCAATAATATCGTTATATTTTATTAATACTTTATCTTTAAAATCATATTCAGACGTTCATTAATACGTTTAAACTTTAATACTTCAAAACTGTAATGTATGCTGAATAAAAAAAAATAAGTACTTTGTTAGTAGTGTTCTGCATTAATATTTTAAAGCTAAAATGAAATTTTGTGATCGATCTGGCTCATTATGCAATTTCCAATCGATCCTTAAATTCGAAAATACGCAAAGACTAATTTCACTTAATAGAAGGTGTAACCAGTTAGGCACACAATTGACACAAATAAACGACAAAATAAATTAAACATTGGATATATATATATATATATATATATATATATATATATATATATATATATTGACAAATTCCGAATGTAAATATATACAACGACGTGGTTTAAAAAAAACACCAAACACATCGATATATACCCAATTACTCAATTCATAAAACTAAAAACAACAAAATAGCTAAAATTCGATTACCTTTTTTTTTTCTTTGAATAAACTGTAATTAACGCGACAATAAAAAAAATGTACTTAAAAGATAATCGTACTTGTTTTGGTTCAATAAAATTTAAATCTAATTCTTATGTATTACATTAATTAATCTTTTTTCGGTGCGGTAGTTGTAGTCCATATGATCTGCTTTCGGTAATCCTAAGGTAGCCCTACTCACTCAGCTGTAGTACTCACTAACGCAGTGTTTATGGTTTGTTCACTCGTATACCGGGTATAATAGGGGCTCTTTAGCCTAATATCACATTACCTTATGCTGTACTGTTTGCCCTTCAAAACGTTTACCACAATGAAAAATGGTTACATCCATATACACATTAAAGTTCTTATTCGCTTTTATGCAATCAATTTGGTATTGCTAACGATTGTACACATTCAATGTCAATGATGATCACCGATAACTTAACTAAATTTTACAAACTTTTCTTTCGGTCACTTAAATGGTTACCTTCGGTTCTCTTTATAATAATATTAGGTCACACGTCCCACAATTGAACACTAATAACAAAATATTTCCTGTATTAACTTCTAATCTGCCTAAGCACTTTTTATTCATTGAAGAGAATCACTGTTTTACTTCAACTCACAGTATATTAATTTATTTATTGTGAATGTCTATACGAATTATCCCCTTATGGGTTAATGCAGTCACTATACTCTGCTAATATTATAATTTTCACAAATAAACTCCGACACTAACCAGTCTAATGGTTTTGCAACGCGCGCGCGGCTCTAACTCAGAACCTCTAACCAACTAACTAACCAACAACTAACTTCAAATTTTACACTCGCTTATATACCTTCTGCCCGCCATATTGCCAATACGTCACAACAAATTCGCGCTAAAATAAAAATTCACCTATCACAATTGAGTATTTCGTGCGTTTCTTTGCTGCGTCGAAGGTTTCATCATGGGAGAAGACGCTAACGATGCGAAATAAACGTAGCCATCTAGAATTACTATATAAATTGACTAAAAACTTTCCGAAGAAATCATCAATTGCAATTACATTCACACTGTAGATTAACCAGATTATCCCTCAACTTTTTATGCAAATCTTAGCGAACTCCCTCACAGTCTATCACTTCATTCTTGAACATGCATCGATTAATCATTATTGCACCATATTACAAAATTTCTACAAACAAAAATATGCATACATATTCCTTACTGCACGTTAATAAAATATCAGTATATCATAAATCAATATATCAAAATACTACACATACACGGTGCATCAAAATAACCTTACATAATATCTAAAAATTCATTTAGTGTTTCTTCTCCATATCTATAACGAACTATTTTTGGGTACTTTTTGTAGAGATAATACTTCAAGTTTACCATGTAAAGCTAACCGCAAGTAGCCTGAGAGGGCTTTCCATGCAGCAGCAATCATTTCATGGCTTAATTTTTAAATTATCTTTGTGTGTCACTAGTATTTACTTGCCTTATATAATTATACGCATTACCAATGGGAATAGAGACCAATGTAATTAATATAGGATATTTAAAGATAACTAAATTGTATGAAGTGCTTTTCTAGACTTTAGACTGTATTACATTAGGTTAGCATATATATATATATATATATATATATATATATATATATATATATATATATATAGCATTCCACAAAATCTCATGCGTATGGATCTATCACCTGGCAAAATATCCTGGACTTGACGGTAATGCAACTCTCTAAACAACTGGTTGTGACACTTGAATTTGTAGTGACACACGCCTAATACTAACAGTGGGATTATCTTCAATAATATTCAAAATATTCTCCTCATTTGCAAATGATCTCACCGTCCTTCGTCTTCCCCTATCAGCAGTGTGAGGCTTCAAAGTTCCACTTTCACGTAAGCGGCGTTCAGTAGACAGAAATGTTTCATAATTAGGCAGATTTCTTCTGGGATATTTTTCACTGCACCGTCTCACAGCAGCCCGTGCACTTCCAAGACATTCGCCCAACACCAGCAGCATATCAACATACTCAGAAAATGTGTAGAGCGGCATTTTAATTTAACAGCGATGCAAAACAATTTCATACAATTTAAACGTTAATGACAGATAGCGAAATACTAGCAAGCTACTGTCAGTGCCAATTTTTTTTATGTTTCAGTGCATACGAATACGATTGTATGATTGGATTACACACGAACAAGGTCCACGTAATGAAAAATTTCATTTTTATCGACAGCGGTTGTAGATATCGCGTTTCATAAGTTGATTGAAACTGTTGAAGAACTGCGCCAGCGAATTGAAGATGGTTTCAATGAAATAGTACAAGAGCAAAGACTAAATCGTGTAGTATTTTCACTTATGAGAAGACTGCAACAGTGGATACAGGAAAATGGAGGACACTTTGAGAATTGAAATGATATCATTATCGGTAATTTATTCATATTTTCTGTTAAATCTGTTTATAATCATTTATTTCAATAATATTCTACTGACTTTCCGAATTGTAATAATACCAATAATAGAGAATTGAAATGTGAAATTGAGTTTTATTCGGAAATGGTTACAGATAGCTAGGTATACCTTTTTTATGCAATATTGATCGCAGAATCCAATCGTGCATTTGAAAAGTTGATACTTTTTGTTAGAAAAAAGTTACGTCATTTTTAACCACAAAAATATGCGGCAACTAGCGCCATCTGCTCGATACATTGAAATTAGATCAATCACGTTATTCGAGATAAGAATTATAAGCAATGCTACACATTTGAAAGCTATTTATTGAAAACTAACGGAAATATTAAATAAATTAACTTATCAAATTGAAAACTAAAAACCCTGTATCTCCGTAATGGTGCATTGCTATCCTGCATCAGCTCCCTAATTTTAACCACCTATTTTAGAATCACCTTGTATATATACGTTATATACACATATCTATAGAAAGCGATATAACATGCGTAACTCTCTTTTGTACATTTTATCTACCCTTCTGTCTTTGTTACACTATTTTTGTATTTTGAATACACAGACGTATGCTTTTATATTTATGTACATATTTATTATTATCTATATTCATTAGCTTCCTGTTAATTTAATAATTACTGTACTTACAGGTAGTGTGATTGCGTCTTAATATTCTAAACACGGCTAAAAATCGAGATTCTACGCCATTTTCAACAAAAGCAATAGTCGCGTTTGTTGAAAATAACGTAGAATCTCGATTTTTGAATGACATTTTTACATATTTAGATTCTACAGGTCAAAATCTACCGAACTGCCTAAAACAATTAAAAATTAAATGTATTGGTTTTTGCATAACATTAACAAGTAAAAATTCAAAAAATAATTTTGTGCACTTTTGCCCAAAAGAGTCCAAACATTCCAATCTGTTCCGTCTGAAAACTAAAAATGTATTCCATTTTAGGCGAAATCAGAAGTCAGCCATTTTGTTTTTTCTGTTTTTTTTTTGTCAAAAAATTACAAATGTTACCCAAATCTATACATAAAGGACATAGATATAAACATACGAATGTACGTATTCATTTACAACAGGTTCCTTTTTAATAACTTTTGAACGGTTGTCATAACCATCTTGGAAGGAACGCTGAACTGGTTATTGTTATCAATTCAAAGATGCCAATTTGTATAAGTATAATTTCCTGTTTGTAATTCATTGTAACACTTAAATACGTGCGGAATTTTCTGAAAAAATTTATTACGCTAGGGTTATAAGCTTCACGGATTTCGTTAAATAAAGTGTAATTCACGTTCTTGCATACTTTTCTTTAATGAAATTTGTCAAATTACACTTTTCCATATAGGATACCCTGGGACGCTAGAGTATTATAAACAGTGTTACTTCTGTAGCACCATTCACAGACGGGGTGAATTCTGGAGTTTTTATGCAATATAGTTGTCAATACAGCACGTTACACGTATGTATCTCACCTAGAACGTTTTAAATATTAAGTGTGTTTAAAAGTATGTGTTTTAACTTCAATTGCACACGCCATCTGTACGCTGCGGTCCAAAATTACTTATAATGTATATACATTGTTCATTAACGATTCTCCATTGAGTTATTAATACTGGGTTATATAGTAACGAACTGCTTGTTGTAATATAGGAGATATATGGATGTGAATGAGTTATTATAACTGCACATTTAAACAATTGTTGATGGTGGCATTTAGTCAACAAGAATAAACTATCACCAGGAAAATTGTACAAAAAATTCACAGAAAAAAATTTTAAATGTAAGTATTCCAAAATAAGCCACCCTTCTTTGTTTGTGTTTCACAATAACATATAACTTTGAAAACTATATTTCTACTCGTATTTTGTCACATATAATGTACATGCTTAAAGCTCTGTACAGCTAAAACAATATAAACGTATGTAGAAATGTTTATTTATGTTACTAGTTGTCACACCTTTTTAAGGCTTATCAACTACTTAAAATGTTTGTTTTCTGTTAACTTAACTGACCAAACTTTGAAAAATGGTAATGTTGTGCAGGAGTTGGGCATCAGAGAAGGATGAGAAGTGCCGCGCAAACCTTTTTGATCTGGGCCTCGCTTTAGTTAAAGACGGCGTTGTTGTTTTCTTATGTGTATTTGCTCTAATGACTTCATTCAATTATCCTGATTTCCTTTTCGAATTATGTGGGACAATCTCCATCATTCGCAGCGTTCAATAAAATTAGTTGTAAGATTTTCTCGGAATTTTGAAATTTCTCTGTATAATCCATTTTCCCATGCAACTTCTGAGCTATTGGAATGTATTTTATCATAATGACTTTAATTACTTTGGAGGACTACTAGTATCTAAAATATGCATGTTATACATAAACTACCGACGTATGTGGCATTTTATGACCTAAATTTAAATAAGTAATATACTCTTATCTATCGAAATTAAAACTCGATTCGACAGTTTTACTCCAAACTATAATGTTCTGTTATTACAGAAAAATTTTTTATAAATTAATAAATTTAGTCTGGCCCTGTAGCGTCGGACTTAATTTAATGAACTTAAGTTGCATCCCGCCTCTTTATACAATTGTAAATTAATAGGTTTGATCGATTTACTCTTACTATAAACTACAAATGAAACGTTTTTTCGTAAGGTTCACGTTGCCATTTTATGTACTTTAAAATGTAAAATAATGCCATAACACTAATGAAAGGGTTATACAAAATGGTAATTACGCTTGCATTTATTCATCAATAATGGAATTAATTAATAGTATAATTTATGTATCTAATTATTTTTAGTTGCTGTTTTTGTGCATAATAAATGGTCATAACATAGGAACGTGCATAAATAATATTAAACTAATATAATACATTCTATATTTATATTGAAATTAGTATACGTTTAGCAAATTTTAAACAGTTCATATCGCATTATTAATTAACAAGTAATTATTTTGTAAGTACAGTTAATCTGTATGATGTTTGTGTATCTTGTAATTTGAAACATTTGTATATCGAATTATATATACGAATTACTGCATATAGCGGTTACTCCACTAATTTTATGTTTTGTCTATTATTTAAAAAAAAATGTAGTTATAACAATTTTATATTTACAATACTGTTTAATACTTCATTGTAAATAATTAACGATAGTTATAAATCTAAGAGAAACTGTTTGTTAGTACACTTATAAGTGTAGGAAAACATAAATATGAGGATGTTTATTTTTAACGTGTATTCTACCCAATCCCTCACAAATCTTTCAGTGGTTTACCATTTTTTATTATTTCAATAAATTTAAGTTTATTCTTAGATTTGCGATGCTCTGTACTTTAAATCTTTCAACCAGATTTTCATCACCATTAAGTTGGGCGATAGAAATTATGCACATTTGAAGGATTTTTTCATTTCATCGGTTACACATAACATAAACTTAAAAACTTAATTTTGGAATGGAATATGGCATATGATTCAAATAATAATTTACTAATTATAAACCGGTTCTTTAAGCCATTAAAGAATTTAAAAGAAGAAGCAATTATAAATACAACGTGTTAAGCAAAATGATCAAAACGATCGACGTTTTAAGTCCCATTTACAAAGTTGAAACCAGTGAGGTTGTAGCGTACCCCAGGTACCCTATCTTGAAAAGTATAATTTGAACTTATTTGCAATAACGCAAATTCAAGAACAGAACAATCGCTAACTGATTTATCTTGACTTTTCTGACAATAACGCTACTATTACTCAAATCAATTGCTTGCCTTACTTTGACTTTGCTGGCAATAATTAAAACATTAAGATTTATTTTCAAGTCTGATATTTAATTACTCGTAAACCTCAAATCTGATCAGACGAAGTGGCCGTCTAGTGGTAAGTACGTTGTGCTGTTTGAATTGAGATAGGCTATTGTGGGAAAGAACCACCAATAAAACCCATTTTATTCCTAAATGAATAATTGCACAAGTACATTAATAAATCAAATAACACAAAAAAAACAATGAAAGAGTTAAATATATAACAAAATAACATTAAATCAGGTTAAAGTGCGTACAAAATTATACAATTAAGACAAAAATAAATAAAAAGCAGTTTCGTTACACATAAACACAAAAAAACATGCAGTCACACCCACAATTGCGTCATAAATAAATTAGAATAAAAATGGTAATACCAAACATGTAGCGCTTTAAAACAATCATGCCGGTCTTTAAGTAAATAAGCACATAAAACAATAAAGCAAATTACGGTACATATAAAATACAACAACAGTAAAATTGCACAGGTGATAATAAGGTAAAGGCAAGAACAAAAGAAAATAGACAAGAAATTTACACGTACACAATTTTTTACTGACTACTAAAGCATAAAATGCAGTTACAAGAAATTACATAGAATTACAGAGAATTTAGTTCGCAGGCAAATAATTCTACTTAAAAAACTGACAAAAAAACTTATTAAAACTAAGCCTTACAAGGGTGAGTTATAAATAGATCAGAACATCGTGACCGGATATACGTTTGAGTGTGTTAGAAAAATACAGCGCCCCTTTCTCAGGTTACACATTCATCCATACACCCATAAAAACAATAAAAATAAAATTCGAGGTGTTTAATGGTTATCTAGACCCACTTGGCAATTGCACATTACAATTAATAACCAGAGCGGTATCATGTACCCGTTCGTCAGCCCACCTCTACACATATACAAGTATAAACAACAAACAAAAATTCTAACTCACACAAATGCAAGAGTGAGGGAGCCCTGTACTGTCTTTTATTCCAGCAGATTTCAGCTTAATGAGCCCGCCTGCGAATAAGATACCTTGGCAAGGCAATGCTCTATTTTTAATAGGTTATATCGGCTTGCAGAATTAGCTGCTAGCCTTAATTTATATAAAAATACCTACTTACACTTGAATATATATATATATATATATATATATATATATATATATATATATCTTTTGATGACAGGCACAAATCATTAACATACGCGGTTTAACTTCAAAAAGGGTGACTGTTATTTATAGATTAAAATTTGAAAAACACATTGAAACTAACAAATTATTGGTGACTAATTCACTAGAAAATGTGCACGCGCGAAATATTTTAAAGACAAACTGTTTACAATGTTTCTAATTAAAACCAATCAAATCATCCGGCTGAATCAAAATTTGAAACGCAACTGCCTCCCCTCTGGTTCCCACTAAACATATCTACTCCCAAAAATCAACCCTTATCTTTGAAAACTGATAAAAAAATCAAGAAACGTTAATTTACGTTGGAACAGTTTCATATTAATTATTTCACGACATCTTAATTTTAAAAGTATGCATTCGTCCGAAACAAACCCTACATTTAGTTCTCGAGCTTCCATGTACCAAACAAAGACGTCTTTGATTGCAGTGGGTACCGACACAATTTATTATTACATTTGTGAAGTTTTTTCCACAAAAATGTAAATGCGGCGAGTTTCAAAGATTCGTTACACTACCTCAATAAAGGTAGTTCTAGCGAACATCTATTTCTATCCCAACATGTGTTTTTTTTTTCAACCCTTACTCAAATATCAATTACGTAAAATACAGTAAATAAGATATCCAGAAAACATTATCAAGTTACGACGTAATATATAATAAAATATATCAAACACCGTTAACCCTTCTATCGCGGTAACAATTGCGACTTGAACATGCTTATTATAATACTAAAATCTTCGCGGTCCGCTACCTACAAGGTCCTATTTAGGAAATGACGTAATTCATTATGTACCGGGTCACCAACTAAATATGGCCGCTAACTGTATTTTTGAAACTACAGCATGTTCCAAGTAAATCCTTTTTAATTAAAAGTTGTTAGTCAAAAATGCTAAAAATTATTTTCTAGTTTATAACACGTCCAGCCATGACAATGTGTAAAATTTCAGTTTTCTTCGTATTTTGTCTAATTAAGGGGGATTGAGAATCTACGTGTTTTGATTTCCGGTTTGGCGCAACCAAATATAACAAACTTAGTCTTACTTTCGTACCCGTAAATTTTAGCTTTGCCGTTAGGCGGTGTTAATTGAACTGGAAGAAAATATTACCAATGTTTTAAAAAGGGATGCTGTTTACATAATACAATCGTGAATTAAAAGTAAAAATGTTGGTAAAAAAATTCAAATTTTGACTAGTATCTACGAATTTTGGTTTTGTGTGTGATTTTGTTATAATAATGAAGCATTTATTTACAATTAATATTTATTACATTCCATAAAAAAAATATTTCTTAGCAACTAAGATTTCTTTTTAATAAACTAACTCGCACGCAGGCGTACACATACGCATACATACGCGCACACACGAGCACACACGTACACACACACGCAGACTCACGCGCGCACACACACGCAAACACACACGTACACATGGAAACACACACGGCTGTTAAAATAATATATGTTCAGGTTTACAGAATAAAGCTATTATACACATTGGACCTGATGTAACATGAGAATAAGTCAATTACATACGATAACAGAAAAAGTGCTGATAAAGCACGAATACAACATCATTTATATCTATTATTTATTTACCCCAACTTTAGAATTTGTATCATGCATTGTCTAAGTTGACATTAACAATCTCAAATACCAAATACTTCGCACGTTTATAAATGTAAGCGGATGAGATTGTCCATGGTCCTTCGAGTCAACCAGTAACCAGTAATCATCGAACCGCCGATTCACTGGAGCACCAACGCATCAAAAAGCAAGCAGAGATGCAGTCCAAGATACAAAAGTAAACACTATCGCTGTACAACAAACTAGAACAGGCCAACAAATGAAAATAATGTTTGGAAACATGAAGTAATATGCAGCATCAATAAAAAAGGTTAAGTTAAGAAGACACTAAAGAGTCTTAATGTAAGGATAAGGTCGAATCATGACGAAATAATCAAGTTATGTTTATGGGACCACTATTATAATAAACATGGGTATATGAACCAACTAAATAAAATTTATACACGAGTACAAGGGATCAGCTACAAGAAAATCGTAAATCAAATAAGATCGAGGAAGTGGACGATGAGCAATTCACGCGAATTAGCAAAAAATGCAAGGGTCCAGAAGACCAATATGGCAATTACAGTGCATGAAGGAAAACGAAGCAGCGGAAAGAATAAGAACAATATCGCTGCTAGACATCAAGATTCCACACTGAGTATGAAAACAGGGCATCATTTTATAACATTTTCGAGACGACAGTTCATGCAACATAAGCGAGCAAAATTACAAAACCGTATAGGTAATATTAAACAAACGTTCAGAACAATTGAAATGTCTGCATGACACCGTGCATAACGGTTTGGAAGCTACAACGAACCTGGAAAGAAGATACATCTTGGGGGACAATCATATATATCATGTCAAGTAAATGGAACGAATAATAGAATAGTGTTCGAGCAGTCCTTAAAACTGCCCACCGAAATTCCAGCGTTACAAGATGTAAAGGAATTCCTGAAGGTGAGGTTCCAATCACTATAGGTGTTAACACAAACAAAAACTCAAGAATAAGCGCCGTCTAGACCCAGCTGACACAGCAGCAATTCAAGGAGTCGTCAATATAATTTAGACTTTAGAGCATTAACAGGTGCGACGAGAAATAAAGTGATTCAAGTGTATGAAGTAGAACTACCGTACAGTGTTATTTAACATTGAACTTTGCAATTCGCATGTATTCGCATCATACTCTGCTGCATCAATCAATAAAACCATCAGACCAGTCTTCCAGACCAATGAGGGTAACATCGCATGGAGCTGTTATATCAGATACGGTGCAAATGAAAGATTAGAAGTATCCAGGTAAAGTGTTAACCCCATGGTCTCAGGGGAATAATAATCAACCAACATACGCAAAAGCAAAATGGTCTGTCTTCATGCAGCCACGGCAATCAAGTAGACAGAAATTAAAGAATTGTTTTGTGAAGGAACACTGGAAAAACATTTTAACAGATCGAATAACGGGTACATCTGGTCCACACAGCAGGTCAAATTTGTATGCCGGCAGACAGAAGACAATACAAGTAGGAAATATCAAGTAACAATAGGGTGGAACAATATCCAGAATACAAAACGATCAAGTATCAAAATATGTGGAATTCAAAAAATCAGTGTTCTATATCAGGGTAGTGAAGAAGACGAATGGTGTGGAGAGTGCTATAAACACACCAAAAAAAGACGTACAGAGCGAGATCACAAATTCAGAATCTCGTTAAAGAGGATCCAGAAAATATAGTGAACTCAAGTCCACTAGCAGTAACACGGTTGTAGCAAGTAGAAAATAAGCTGTCGAAAAATATGGATATAAGGATTCATTATAAGACATTCCTTCAAAACAAGCAGGACTTAAGGCATGTGAAAATAGTTCCTGGTAAAACGAAACAATAAAAATGTTACTGCATCCTTTACCAACCAATAGTGAAAGAATTCAGAAACATTGCCAAGAGTAGTGTTCGTCTAAGATACAAGAGGACCTAGCAGAAATACTTTGAAGATAGAAAACACATTCACAGTAGACATCCAGAATATGTTTCACTGATAAAGGTACATGAATGAGACCAACTATCCCAATCTATCTTGTAGAAACTTTCAACATCAGTCCATCAGTACTGAGTACTGAGTGTCATTTTACAGTATCCACACGCTGCAAAAGTAACACGAAA